>CAUYRH010141250.1:0-36934 GCA_963574655.1 Perodicticus potto
TATATAGTGATTAAGAAAATGCTATGAGGGCTATCTCTCACAGTACGATCAAAATGTTTCTGATTGTATATGAAGCACATTCTGCCCTATGATTGCACCAATGTACATAATTATGATTTAATAAAATTATTAAAAAAAAAATCTGACTGCCCTGAGGCCACCATACCTTGAGGAAGCTCAAACTAGACCAGGTAGAGAACAAGGGACACCAGCCAGCACCCATCTGCCCCAGGTCCCCAGCTCCAGCCACCTGACTGCAACCTCTCAAGAGATTGGTAGTCGGTGCTGCGCAGCCAAGTCCTTCCTGAATTCCTCACCCATGGAAATCATGACAGATACTAAATAATTGTTGCTGTTTTGAGTCACTAAGTTTGGGGCGACCTGAGTGCAGTAACAGAGCATCAGAAAAGCCTCCTTGAGGAAGTAACATTGGATATGGGCATTCCCTCTGATAGCTTAGAGACTCTAGTCTCATAATTCTATTTGTGCTTCAAACATGGGTGCAAAATGGGAGCAGAGAGACCAGTTGGGCAGACACTGCCAGCTGACAATGAGGTTGGTTTGATCAGGGTAGGGGAATAATGGAGGCAGCCAGGAGTCCTATTGAGTGGAAGGGATTTTGCCAGAGATGACAATAGGACATTGGGTATGGCTGGAGATGGAGGTGGATGGCAGTTCCTTGTATTGATGTGGGTAATAACGAAGGAAGAAACTGGAGAGTGAGGGGAGGACATTCAAACATGGACCATTTGGAGGTGCGACTTCAGCATGAGCTGGGTGCTGAGTGTGGAACTCAGAAGAAGGGGCTCAGTATAACAAAATGACTGCCTTATGAGCCAAACTACATGGCCAGCATCATTTTACGAGGCCCTAAATCTGAAATCTGAGTTTAGCCTTGGAAAGCCAGCACCTCAGAAGGAGAGAGCCTTTTAGGAACCGCTCACCCCAAAGGACCTAGGAAAGGAGGAGGGGAATGTCCCATGATCCAGGCAGCCAAGGCTGTGGCCAGGTGGTGGGCCTATGGGACCACTGAGAACAGCTCTGAGCCATGAGATCTCCTAGAGTACCCTAGAAAGCGTATATCAGGGTCCATGGTCCTGTGGGCTGCTGGGACCATCCTGCTCAGAGCAGAAAGGTGGAGGGGGAAATGGAAGTGCTGGCAGGGAGGGACACCTCTTGCTCATCTCTGTGTACCTGCAGCCCAGCCACTGCTGGAACCCATTAGCACCTCAAAACTGCTGCTCTAAAACATAGTCAATAATGTACACCAAGCTCTGCCACTACCTTAGCTCGTGACCTTGGCCAAGTGATTCTAACCACTCTAAGCCTCAGTTTCCCCCCAGGGAGAGGTGACAATAACCACTACTCTCAGCATTTCTCCCACACTGACATAAAATGAGACAGTGCCCAAAAAGTCACCAAAAGAAGTCTTATAAACAGACATAAGTGACAAAAGATTAGAAAGCTACCCCTGTGTTGCTCAGTCCCAGACATGCCCGGGCAGAAACATGAGAGTGGCTAATGAGCAGCGGCAGCTCTCTCACTGATGGTCCACAAGGGTCTAAATTCTATGGATATACTGGATCCTTACCCCGGACGGGCTCTCCCATGTGACGGTTCTCATCACTAATGAGATTCCAACTCCTTGGCCACTCCAGAAAATCTCTTTTCGCCACTCAGCCCAGCCAGACACCTGCAAGTCTAGACCTTTCAGGATCCAGCTCCCCTGAGGGAGAATGAGGCTGGGCCAGTGGGAATGGCCCCTCTGGTACTCATTGGTGCTGGTCACCAGTTATTCCTGCCTCCTCTGCTTTTTGGGCGCATGGTAGGATTGTACCTTCCCACCCACCACCCTCTGGAGTTGGGCATAACCATAGGGCCTGCTTTCTGAGTTATAAGCACAAGTGACAGGTGTCACTTTGACCCACACAGGCTCTCTCTCCCCCAGCTATAAGAAAGGCCAAAGCACGGATGGATATCAGGACCCCAGCTGAGCCACAGTGGATACAGAACACAAGCATGAAAGCAGAATCTTGGTAGTTTCCAGCCCCTGAGAATTCGGAGTTGTTGGTTATGACGATCCAACTCATCCTGACGCAGACACTCTCCCCACCATTCACTGTCCCCCATATGTATAGCCGGCTCTCACTGACAAGGCAAAGGCCTCAAGGGGACACTTAGCTCCAGTTCTGACCTGCATGACAGACAAATGTGAGCAATGGGTGGTTCTAACACGCAAATCTGATTACTATCTATCCCTCCAGTGTTTAAAAATCTTTCTGTGGCTCCCCGGGGCCCTTAGCACAAAGCCCTCTTGAGATCTGCTCCTGTCTATTTCTCTAGTTGGCATCTTACTAACTTCCATCAGGTCCACACTTTGCACTCTCTGCTGTAGCCACACAAACAGCTCACAGTGGGTACTCTCCCAGTTCCAGGTTCTGGCTCTATCCACTCAGATCACCCTTCCTCCCACCACACCTCTCCTTTCTATCCATCCACCATCCCCCTCCCTCACCTGGACACCCCTATGCAGCCATGTTAAGGCCATTCTATAATACAGCTCCACTGCAAATCCCGCCACACAGCCCTCCCCTCATGGCAGCACCATGGCTTGTTCACTCATCTGCCTGACCCATGGGACTGTCTTTTTATTTCCCATGCCCAGCCCAGTGTTTGGCACATAAATGTCCAAGAAAGGCTTATTTTAATTGTAGGAAACAAAGAAGGAAGGGAGGGAAGGGGGACCAGCAGAGAACATGTGTTATATCCTCGCACTCACTTGTACTGCTCTTTGGCCTGCATAATGACGAAGTCCCACTTGTAGTTCATTTTTTTGTTCAAGAAATTGTAATTTTCCTAGGGAAGAAAAACAGAATATGGACGGTGAGCCCTAAGGCACATGCCATGTGCTATAGGGCAAAAAGCCCTGAGTCAACAAGAACATGCCCCCGGCCCATCGCAACCAGAGACAGACCCAGCCTAACGGTGGACCCCACTTCACGACAGTGTCCACTCACAAAGATTTCATAATAAGTCTTATTTTTCTTGATATTCCATTTTTTAAATCAATATATCCCAAATATGATTAGGAAGAGAGGATCGGGGATGAGGAAGAATATGCAAACACAATATTCAACAACAGAGCATCACCAATTTACAAAGATTAAGCCCTAACACCAATGTGATTTTGGCCCTTCTAAAAGCATGTCTGTAAAGAATAAAAAGACAATACTCCCCCTGCCCAAAAATTCTAGCCTTTTGAGGGTTAGAATGTGTTTTTGAGGAAATCTGGTTTACCCAGCCTAAAACAAAAGTCTGAACAGTACTATTATTTTCCCACCTAAACTCGGGTTCAGATCTGTTAACCAAGGGTGGTCCATCGTAATACATATTGATTAAGTCATCTTGTTTTGGGACAACACAAAACAACTAATAAATAAGTGGATGGATGGATGGATGGATGGATGGACGAATGGATAGAGATGAATGGATGGGTAGGTGGATGATAGGGTTGCATATTAATGTAATTATGTGGGGAAGACAGAAAAAATATCTCAATACTATATTCTATTCAATTATAATAACCTCTATCTGAAAATACCTCTGTACCTTTTCATATTCTTCTAAAATCCCTTTCTTCTTAATATTTCGCTTGGCCAGATAGATGGCTGGAAAAGAAAGTGGTGACATTTTCCATCATCAACATGTTTCAAAACCCCATCTGCAGCTCCCTGTGCTGGAGGCTGCCATACTCAGAGTGGCAGGGAAAACACCCAGCACTCTCTGTCCTTTCCCCCAGAACAGACCCAGTACAAATGTGAACTGACATAAAGGTCTTGATGACAGCAAGACAAATGTCACCAAAATGCATCAAGTAAATAGCAGCACATAAAGCACTACCCAAGGTATAGATGGGGGTGGGTATTTACCATAATCTGTGTCTTCAGCTGGCCACTGCTGGGTGGGCCAGAAATAGGGCGTCTGCAAAAAAACCATGAGAAACCATGCTTTAATACTAAGTTGCAACCCTGCTCCTGTCACTAAAGAGATAAAACTACCTTAGCCTTCTCCGCCATTCCTAAAGTCCTGATCCACTAAGATATGAAGCCAACTTTTTTTTTCTGCTCTGTCACGAGCCTGGAGGGCAGTGGTGTGATTGTAGCTCACTGCAGCTTCACACTCCTGAGCTCAAGCCATTTTCCCACTTCACTGGGATTACTGGTGAAAGCCACTGCCCCAGTTTCTTTCCAAGTGAAATCAACCCCACATAAATACCCAAGGCCAAGACTCACCTGAAAACGGTAGAGGCTGTTGTCAGGTTTGAGAATGAGATTCTTGGGGTCTTGCAGGGGGTAAATGTAGCCGTACTTGACAATGAAGTTGCCCAAGTTCTGTGCCTCTAGGAAAAAGCAGTTCAAACACAGATATGAAGAGCAGGGCCAAGGGCAGAAGCTCAGTGCCTTGTCCCATATAGTACCCCAAATTCCGGGAGAGATATCCCTATCCTAACAGTGCTGCATCTGAGGAGTGAGAACAGTGGCTCCTGAACTTGGCTGTGGACTAGTATCAGCTGGGACACACACCAAAGGAGGACTTCCCTGGTCCTGGCTCCAGAAATGATGGCTCTGTAAGTCTAGATAGGAATCAGTGAAGCCGAGAGATAACAGGTCCCACAGGTGGCCTGCTGCACGTGGTTGGGGGTAACAGTGGGGGAAGCCCTGAAGAAGCTTCTCTAGGCCCTGTGGATCTGGAAGAGGTCACAGGATCAGGAAGAAATGTTTCTGTTGGACCAATGGACATTTTCTCATTCAAAAAGTGAGAGGGCCACGTGCTTACTTATCAACTTCTATCCCTTCCCCACCTCAGATCCGCCTGCCCCCCAGGCCCAGACCCTTCCTTTCCTTCCCAAATTGCTGGAATTCCCACCCTATTGGTTTATATGGAAGCAAAGCCTTGTTTCTGAATCTGCCTCAAAACTTTCCTGGTTCTATCTCAGAGGCACCCACAAAAGCAGGTGTCTCTGCACCCTCTGGAGGGGAATCCCATCCCTCCAGTGCTGCAGGGACCCAACCCACATCCCACCCCAGAGCTCGACCTCTGCCTGAGGCGAAGGAAGACTTCTTCCCTTTTGTCAAGTCCCACTCTCTGTGACAGACCAGACCCTCCGTTTTCATGCCTCATTGTACCAACAATCTTTTTCCTCATGTTGTTCCTTCAGCTCCAATCCATTCTTCCAACTGTCTCCAGACATCCTAGCTTAAACATGGTGATCATACACACTGCCATGCTCAAAACTTGTGGCTCCCCACAGCCTATACCCCAGACTAAACTTGACCTCAGCAAACACGCCAGGTGCACGTCCACCCCTCCATTGCCCTCCATGCCCAGCTGAAGCTGTGACTTGGCTGGTGCCCTTCCATTTCCTCCATTCCAACACCATCACTCTTGTTAGACCCTCAGAGCTCCCCATCACCATCTCACACTCATCCATCATATCCACCAGTCCATGTGTACGCAGCACCCCTCCAAAAGTTCTTTCTCAAGTAGGTCTTCCCCAATTGCCCCCGTTATTTACATGCTCTATGGAAGAACTCTTGTTCCCTAAGCATCCTGTCTTTGTTTTTGATTCTGGTTGATTCACACAGGAAAGTTGTGTCTCTCCAATTGAAATGTAAGTTTCTCAAAGACATGGGCTAAGGTTCCACCCAGTTTCCCCCATGGTGATGAGCACACAGCCATCCTCAGTGACTGAGTGTGGGACAAGCTCTCACCCACATTGGAGATCCAAAGCCGCTGGACAATCCATTGCAGAACGTCACTTCCTGCAAAACAGAGAAGTCTCTGGTCATTGTCATGGCCTCCTGACACCCTCCAGTCCTCCTGCTGTTGCTAACTGGTGTCCTCCCTGCTCAGCTGTGATCTTGTCCTTCTTATGCCCAAGACCTTCAGGGGATGCCCCCCTGTGTTCAGTTCAAACTCTGCAGCCTGAGAATCGGCCTGTCCACGCTGACTCAGCTGATCTGCAGCTTACAGAAACCCATGCACACTAAGTCTTCCCTTGTTATGCTTATTATCTTTCACATCACAATCATTTGTGGGTGGACTGTCATTCATTAACGGGACAGTGACAGACTCAGTCTAAACACTGAAAACAAAACCAGACACAAGGCCAGCTGTTTATGGGGCTCTGGACACACAAGAGTAAAACACAGCTAGGCCTGGGATGAGGAGGAGAGGCTGTAGGCAGGGACCGGCTCTCCTGCACCCCTAAGTCCTAGGAGAACTCGGAGGAGTCAGAAAATTCTCAGTGGTAACCTGGCCCTCCACATTGTAGTGAAGGTACTTCCGTCAAAAATAGAAAGACAAGACCTATCTTAGAAACACTTTGTAGGTTCATTTGTAACTCTGGACAATGGAATGTGGATACCATCTGTACTCTTGCCCTGGACCCTAGGCCCTGTGAATCTTAGAGACTGTCTTGAGAATTACACAAAGTGAAGACTGGCATGAAAAAGAAGCAGGAGAGGTGGGCAGGACCAAGGTCAGGATTCAGATTATCTAAGGGCCAAGGCAAGTCAAGTTCTACCAACAAGCCCAGAGCTGCCACAGGACCCCACGGAAGCTCTGAGCCCCCTGCTCAACCTGGGCACTCTGCCCTCATAAGCAGACAATGTGCCTTTTAGGTGAAGGGCAGCAGCATCACAGAAGGAAGATAAGGTGCCCTTGAACCAAGCACCCCAACTCAGATGCCATCTTGCAAACGCCAACAACCACATTTTCCAGCAACCTCAGCCTGTTTTCCAAAGGCCAACATGGGTCCCTGCCTGGGTGAGACCTGGCCCATAAAATATGCCAAGAAAGAGGGTTAGGGTTGGAGACCCCACGGTCTGTATCCTAGTAGGTGGACAGTCAAAAATGATGCTTCCCTCCTCATTTCCTCAAACAGCCACTCACATGCTCTCTGAGCCTAGTTACCTATTACTCACAGCTATGGCTGGGTTGGACAACCAGTGACTCTTCCCTTCAGGTCCATACCCTGGGATATAAAAACCCAGCCCTTCCCTCTGTCAGTGCCCACGTGCACATGTTTTCGATTTCAACTGATTCTCTTCCTGTTGCCCCTAGCATTATTCACCCCCAGTTGACTTGTTCAAAGGCAAAATTCTTCATCCAAAATCCTGTTTAAAATCCAATGACTGGGCATGGAGACTTTCCATAACAAGTCTCCCTTCAAATGATGCAGGGCAGTGTGCAGACAGAGAGACAGACCCAGACAGACGTCAGACTGATGAGCTCTCTCCACCACGGAGCCGGAGTCAAGGGTTTTCTCATCCGCTTGACTGCTTCCCGAAATAGACTAAATGAGATTATGGTGCCACCGGCATCCATCCCATGTGGTCTGTGCTGACAGCGCAGCAGGCTGCTCAGGCTCCCACGTCAGCCGCCTTTGTCCCCAGGAAGCCCCAGTCACCTGCCATCTGAGAACGGGATGGCAATTTGCTTCTATTACAGGTGCTGATGCTGCAGGATCAGAACTTCTCCCTGTGTCCTGTTTCTACAGCACTGGAATTTGCCTGGGCAGCAGAAATCAGGGAAAATGTGGCAGGGTGGGTGGCTCCCCCCAAACCAAGGACAAGGTGCACCCTATGTGCAGGGAAGCAGGGAAGCACGCACACATTAACAATGACAGGAGTGTGGGCTCTGAGGTCACACCTCTGGGCTCACGTCCAAGCTCACTCGTGAATAAGCTTAGTGAGTGATGACAAGTTGCAGACCCTCTTTGCTTCTCCACGGCCCACCTGCAAAAACAGGATGGTCATGTCCACCTTTAACTTTACTGTGGGTGCTATCAGGCCCAGCATGAGAGGGTGCCAGCCATAGCCACCCGCCCTCAGTTGCTGCTCGCAGACACCAGCACGGCAGTCTCACTGAATTCCTGTAATCATTCTCTTAGACAAGGATCGCAATTCCCAGTTTAAAAATGAGAAAGCTGAGAATAGGGCCACACAACTAGAAAAAGCCACCTGAATCCTGGTGCAGTGGCTTGTGCCTGTAATCCCAGCACTTTGGGAGGTCAGGATGGGAGGACTGCTTGAAGCCAGGAGTTCAAGACCAGCCTGGGCAGCAAAGTGAGACTCTGTCTCTACCAAAGTAAAAAAATTACCCAGGTGCAGTGGTGCACTCCTATAGTTCCAGCTACTAGGGAGGTGGAGTAAGAATATTACTTGAGCCCAGGAATTCAATGTTGCAGTGAGCTGTGATTAACCCATTGTACTCCACTCTGGCCAGAGTAAGAACACTAGAAGAAAAGAGAGAGAAAAGAGAAGAGAGAGGGAGGGAAGGAGAGAGAGAGAAAGGGAAAGGAAGCAAGAAAAGAAGGGAGGGAGGAAGAAAGAGAGAGAGGGAAGGAACGAGGGAGGGAGGGAGAGAGAGGCGGGACGCAAAGACGGAATGAATAAAGCAAGTAAGGACGCGAGGGAGGGAGGGTAGGAAGGAGGGAATAAGAAAGAAAAGCCAACTGAAGAATTGAATCCAATGTTCTTTGTACAATGCCAGGCCAGGACTCCATAAAGCAAGCATTCCATAACCTTCTATTAACCATCCCTTATGAACACAGTTGTATTAAGCTTTGGGGTTACCCAGGTAGGTGAGACAAGATACCACCTCTTGAAGGGCCTCCCAGTCCTGCAGAGGAGTCAGGCCAGAATGAATGACAACCAGAGACAGGGATGGGGCAGGGGGCAGGGATGCCTTCGAGAAGAATTGCTACAGCTTCATCTTCAGGGAGCAGAGGCACCCTGAAAAATCTGCCTCTCAGTCCAACTCTTGGGGTGCTCATAGCTACTCTGGTTCCCAGTTTTTCCCAGTCTGTCCTATCAGTTTCCTTTTCTTCTGTGAGCTGCCCCATAGCATTCCAATTAATTCCCATTCTGCTCCAACAAGCCAGAGGGGATCTTCTGTTGCTTGTGTGCAAGGAAGCCTGAGAGGCACATTGTGGTGGAGCTCCCTCTCTTGCAAGCAGTTAGAAAGGGGAAGGGGAAGCAGCTGGCTGGAGTGGCTCTGCAAAGATGAGGCACTTTGAGAGAGAAATCAGCAGTCAGGTCAGGGTGGGATAGAAAGGGAAGGCTCACACTGAGCATGGCAGAATGGTGAGGCCCTGGCTTGGGTTTGGAAGCCTCAGGCAACGTGCCTTTGTAGGAAACATACTCTGAACTGCAAAACGAAGGCCATAAAATAAGGACAACTCATTAACCAAAATGTACTCCCCATTTAGAGTCCTGCCCTTCCTGCCAATATCCCCAAACTGCACCCTGCAGACACTCTGCCTCTGGCTCAAAGAGGAGACAGTGGCGCCATCCCCTTAGGTGGCTAAGGAGGGCCCAGATATGAGTAGAAGGTAAGGAGAGCAGCAGCCAGACAGAGGCCAACATTTTTCTGCCAAATTTTTTTTTCCTGCTATCTGATTTCATTGAAGCTGAATAAAACAAGCAAACAAAAAAGGACCTCCTGAGAGGAACGGCTTCAAGAAGTGACCTATTGAGTTTTCTTGTCTTTTCCTTTCTTTCTGATTCTTTTATCAGGAGAAGATTGTGTGTTCCAGGAATCATCGAGCTTATTTGATAAAGGGCTAAATAGTAAATATTTCAGCTTTGTGGGCCATAACACGGTCTCTGCACAGCTATATAGTTTAACTCTGTCGTTGTAGCATAAAAGCAGCTGGAGACTATGTGTAAATGAGCAGGTGTGGGTGTATTCTGATAAAACTCCATTTGTGCCAACCCCCTTTGTGGGATCTGCTCCAGCCCAAGGCTAAGCCACGAGATACGTCACCTGTCATGGCGTGAGGGACACTGGTGACCAGGACCCTCTGGTTCTGCATCCGGACCCCTGTTTCCGGGTTCTGCATGTCCTTCACGAGCGTTTCAATCTGTAAGACAGAGCAGGAGAAGCTGGCTGACCCAGAAGTTGGCTGAGGCCCTTCCCACAGCACTGAGAGGGACCCAAAAAGACGCAAAGGTGCGTACAGGGGCTCGTGACCTGCTGAGGAGCCAGAGGGGCCTTGAATAACCACAATGCACGCAGGACTGGGTGTGTGTGCCCTGCGGACACTGACACCTTTCCCGTGCGGGAGGGCTCCAAGAGGGTCCTTCTCACTGGGAGACTTGGGGAAGGCTTTTAAGACATGATGGGGTGTAACAGAAAGCTTTGTGCTGGACAGAAAGTGAGAGAACAATGCGAGAAAAGGCATGAGAGGGGCAGAAAGCAGTGGGAGATGATGCCGAGCAGCAGGTGGACACCACATCCAATGGGCCTTGAAAGCCATTGCTGGAGTACGACTTTTCCGGGGGCTATTCCAGGAGAGAGGTTTAGGGGTGTGAAGAAGTTTGGTGAGATAGGAAAAAAAGAGGGTGATCCATTCAAAGTTATTGTAACACCCCAGGAAGAAAGGACAGGGCCCCTCCTTCCGTGTCTTCTCAAAAGAGCAGCCGGATGAGGCTTTCCGTGATTTTTTAATACAGTACAACCTCCACAGCTGACCACCTCCCTACACTGACCACCTCCTATGTTGACCTAATTCACATAGACCAGACACGCATTACATGTACATATCAGTACAGTAGGCCTAGTTCCTATGTTGACCACCTCCATACGTTGACCAGTTTGTTACAGCCCCTTGGGTGGTCAACTTACACAGGCTCTACGTGTATCACTCCACTGCTCGGCCACTTCATTATAAGGCCCTTTTCATTCACAGTAAGGGACAAAGTGCCCCCACTGGTCTACATGATTGGAACCTCCCTCCTGGACTCTTCTCCTACCGCTCCCCACTGGCTCCCTCCAATCCAGCTGTGTTGGCTGCCTTGCTGCCCCTGACCGTGACAAGCACACTCCCAGCCTACTTCTGGGCCCATGCTCTGGCTGTCCCCTCTGCCTGAAAGCGTCCTTCCAAAAGATCTATGTGGCTCTCCTCCTCCGTATAGCCTTGAGAGGGGCCCCCTGACCATCCTGCTTAAAGCTCCAACCTGAAGTCCACTGTTGGCACTCCTGACCCTCTGCTCACTTTTTCTAGAACACTCGGCTTCTAACATTCAAAACAGTTTACCTATTTAGAAAAGTGTTTATCATGTATCTACCCTTGCTGCTAGAAAATAAGCTCTTTAAGGGTGGGTCTGTTCCTCTTTGTATTCCCAAGGCCTAGGAAAGAGCCTGGAACATCAATAAACAGCCATTGTGTGAGTTAATAAATAAGCGAGGGCAGGGGACAAGCCCTGGAAGGGCAAAAATTAACTGAATTTGCAAGTGACCAGGTAGGTCAGTGAGGGTGGTGACAGAAATGACTGCTCCAAGGTGAGAAGAGGCAAGAGTCAGAAATAGGAATTAGAAAGTGATGAATATCAAAGAGAGAGTTAAAGCCAAAAAGATTAGATGCACTGTCCAGGGAAGACTGAGCTGCAGGGAGACAGCCACCAGCACAGCCCTGATTGTATTTAGAGTTGTTTTTCTTTGTATTGTTAAAAAATGATTTTGTACTTGAAAAACAAATTAAATGGAAATAAAATCAACTGAAGGATATTATAAAACCAACTGAATGTTTGACACTATTAGAAAAATAACCCAGGGGTTTCTCTTATTTGGTATTTGCCACTGACATTGATAAAGCCTCAGGTCCAGAGGTTTCAAACTTCATGTTCCCCAGAAAAGCCCCTATTAACAGGGAAACCAGCCACTCCTTCTGCCCCAGATGAGCTTGTCAATAAGCAGTCAGTCATTCAACAACCAGGTACAGCCATGGTCAACTCTGGAAAGCCAAAGAGAAGAAGTGGTTGTCCCTGAACCCAGGACAATGTGTCACGTCATGCGAACACAACAGAAGCACAAGCCTGCCAGGAGGGGAAGACTCCTGAGGGGAATCTTACAACAAGGAGTAGGAACCAGGCAGTGGACCAGGAAGAGGAGGGTGGATTAAGGGACTCCAGGATGAAGGACCACAGGAGCAGAGGCACAAAACAGGAACCAGCAGGCAGACACAAAGCCCTTGCCTGCCTTTACTGGGCCCAAAGCTCTCTCCGGAGGTCCCGGCCACCGTGTGCACTGGACACATCTGCATGGGAGGCTGCACCTCAAACCCAGCCTGTCCACATTCCAGCCAACACCCAAAGTAAGACAGTTTGCCGATTTTCCTGATCGCCTCCATGTAATTACTTTGTTTACACCTTCATCATTCTCCTGTCATTTAATAAAACAGCATGCCACAAGGGTATATGGTCCCCTGAAATTTACAAAGTCCTTTCACAATTTGAAGGTGCTTGCCGTCCAGAGGAAAGAACCCAAAGTTCTCACAGCCTCCATGGGATTTCCATTCTCTACTAACTGTATGATCTTGGGCATCTCATAATCCCTCCAAATCTCCTTCTGCTACCATAAAAATGGGGACCATGATACTATGTGCCCCACCAATTAATATGGTGTTGTGATCCCTTAGAGTCTAATTAAATGATTGTGTAAAAATGTTCTACAAGGAGAGAGAGATGTTAAGTATGCGTAAAGATATGTACTTTATAAGGAGAGAGATATATTATTATGGTTAGAATCACAATAGTAATGATTACCATTTGTACAATTAATGCATTTTTGAAATATTGCATGCAGAGTTGTGTTGAGTGCTACTAGTAGAAACCCACCTCAACAAATCAAACAAATACAGGTATTTATTGAGCATGTATTAAGTGAGGGTTTAACAGAGTAAAAGACATACTCCCAGACCCTGGAGAGTTAGGGAGAAAATTATGTGCAAATAAAAACTTAACTAATACAAAAGCTAGGAATCTGGGTGCAGAGAAAGCTCAGTTCCAATCCCTGCTCCAATTTAGAAGCTAAAGACCTTAGGTTAACTGCTAAATTTCACTAAGACTTGTTGCTCTGTAAAGTAGAGATTACAAGAGAATCTACATCATCACAGAGGTGTTGTGAGGACTAAATGAGATGAAGGATAGACAGCGCTTAGCACTGTGCTGTGCACCAGGTATTTATGAACCAGCAACTGCAGACTGGCAGAGATGATCCCCGGCGGAGAGGGGGAAGAGAGTGCAGAATTTCCCTAGGTGGTGAGGACCACGCTGCACTCCACCAGGGTGTGAGAAGAACCAGGGCTTCTCAGTGCAGGAAAGGGAAGAGATTGAAACTGGCACCTTGTGCACTGTGGGTAGAAATGCAAGATGGTGCAGCCGCTATGGAAGCCAGTATGGAGGGTCATCAAAAAAATTTTAAATAGAACTACCATGGCTCGGCGCCTGTGGCTCAAGTGGCTAAGGCGCCAGCCACGTATACCTGAGCTGGCGGGTTCGAATCTAGCCTGGGCCCGCCAAACAACAATGACAGCTGCAACCAAAAAATAGCCAGGCGTTGTGGCGGGCACCTGTAGTTCCAGCTACTTGGGAGGCAGAGGCAGGAGACTCGCTTGAGCCCAGGAGCTGGAGGTTGCTGTGAGCTGTGAGATGCCACAGCACTCTATCCAGGGCAACAGCTTGAGGCTCTGTCTCCAAAAAAAAATAAATAATAAATAAAATAAAATAGAACTACCATATGATCCTCCAATACCACTTCTGGGTATATATCCAAAAGAATTGAAGTCAGGATCTGGGAGAGGGTCTATGCGCCCCTATGTTTCACCCTAGCACTGTTCACCTTCGCCAAGATGTGGAAACAGCCTCTGTGTCCATAGACAGATGACCAGATAAAGAAAATGTCACATATGTCTACAATGGAATATTGTGTGCTCCTTAAAAAGAAGGAAATTCTGCAACAACGTGGATAAACCTGGAGGACTGTATAAGTGAAATAAGCCAGCCACAGGGCTGTCATCAGAATTTCACACCCATGAACCATCTAAAATACGCAAGTCCGTAGAATGTGGTTGCCAGGGTGTGGGGAGGGGAAAATGGGAGTTGCCAATCAATGGGCATAAAGTTTCAGGTAAGCAAGATGAGTATGTTCTAGAGATCTGCTGTACAACACTGTTCCTAAAGTTAGCAGTATTGCAGTGTGCACTTAAACTTTGGTTCAAAGGGTAGAGCTCATGTTAATTGCTTTTACCACCATAAAATAATGTGGCTTTTTTTGTTTTAAGAAAAAAAAAAAAAGATTGACACAGCTACATCTACCAGGTGTGCCACCCTTCACAGGGACCCTTGAGGGATCATTCAAGGGAGCCCTGAATGGAAAATGTCTACCCACCACCTCCCACCTAAGCAGCCTTCTCCTGAAGCTAGTCCTTCCCAAGGAGTGTGGGACGATGTTCTAACTCGACACTGAGGGATGGGATTTTCTGTTTCCATCTTTGCTCCCAAACCAGTATTTGCAGCTGAACCACAATCCTGAGAAACAGGCTGAGTCAGGTGCATGGCAGAGGCCACTCCAAGGACAATGCCAGTAACTCCACCAGTGTGCAAGACCCAGGCAGCCCCAGTACTCCCTGTGCAAGGCTACCTGTGAGCATCCTCTGCACAGATGCTTTCTCGGCTCACAGAGTTGTTTTGAACCAGAAACTACTCATGGAGGCTCCATTCAGACCCACAGTCCTTGCCCTGCCACAGGGTCAGGACCTGGCAGCACCTCAGGTCACTGGGTCAGCCATGGGGCCAGCAGCAGAGAGGGGAGCAAAGAGAAAACCCCAGGGGAGTGTTGCGGCAGGGTGCTGGGAGGTGGCTCCATTGCTCCTGGGGATGGCCAGGGGACCTAGGAGCCATGCATTGGCTTTTTCCAGAATATTCAACCAACCATGGGCCTCCAATCTATCTGGTACCCCCGAGAAGTGCCTGATTTTCTAACGTGAGGGCCCAAAACACCCCTCTCCCACATTAGCTGCCAGATGAAAGGCTGCATTCATTCCAAAAATATTTTTTTTCTTTGAGACAGAGTCTCACTCTGTCACCCTAGCTAGAGTGCCGTGGCATGATCACAGCTCACTGCAACCTCAAACTTCTGGGCTCAAGCGATCCTCCTGCCTCAGCCTCCCAAGTAGTTGGGACTAGAGGTGCCTGCCTCAACACCTGGCTAATGCTTGTATTTTTGTAGAGATGGGGGTCTCTCTAGCTTGGTCTTGAGTTCCTGGCCTCAAGCAATCCTTCTGCCTCAGCCTCCCAAAGGGTTGGGATTACAGGCAAGGGCCACCACACCCGGCCTGATTCAAAAATTTTTTATTAAATGAAACAACAGCATTTCGTGCAAACAGGGGGCCCATAGGGTGGAGAAGAAATCTCATCCTACTTTTTTAAAAGTTAGAAACCTGAGTTTCTCCGATAGGATGTTGGCAGATTTGATTCCTTGTCTTTGTATTAAAAAAAAAAATTCTAGCTATAAAGAGTTTGAAAATAACCTTCAGAGGAGGAATAATGAGAGTTATTTTAAAAACACAATGAGAGGAGTCAGATTTCTTTCTAGCAGGTGTGTCACCCTTCACAGAAAGGAAGGGCTGGGTGGGAGGACGGAACATCACAAGGACCTCGGGAACTTTCTGTTTTTTAGTGACAGGGTCTCGTCCTGTCACTCAGGCTGGAGTGGAGTGGTATTATCATAGCTCACTGCAGCCTTGAATAATGGGGCTCGAGCAATCCTCCTGCCTCAGCCTCCCAGGTGGCCGAAACTACAGGTGTACCTAACAGTCATGACCCTGGCAACATTTTGGGGAAGTTCAGCCCATTGGGATTCTGATCAATTCTCTGCAGGCCTTTCCCCTTCTAAATTCTTCTGAGGTAGGGCGGCACTTGTGGCTCAAGGAGTAGGGCGCCGGCCCCATATACCGGAGGTGGCAGGTTCAAACCCAGCCCCGGCCAAAAACTGCAATAAGTTCTTCTGAGGTATCCCCTCTGTCACCCGACAGGGACACCACAAGACCCCAGTTCTATGGGCTAAACTGAGCCCATCCCCCCAAATTCACAAGTCAAGGTCCTAACTCCCACACCTCAGAATGTGGCTGCTTTGGGAGACAAAGTCTTTAAAGAGGGAAGTAAGGTAAAAATGAGGTCACATGGGGGGACTGGTGTCTTTATGAGAGGAGATTAGGACATGGATGGATATAGAGAGAATGTGACATGAGGACGCAGAGAGAAAACGGCCATCTACAAGCAAAGGAGAGAAGCCTCAGAAGAAACCCTCCCCCCCGGCACACCTTGGTGTCAGACCTGTAGCCCCCAGAATTGTGACAAAAGAGATTTCTATTGCTTAAGCCACTCAGTTTGTGGCACTTTGCAGAGTCTGCATTGCGTCCTCAGTCAGGGAGAGAATTGCAGTGGTTTCCCAAGTGCTCCAGAGAGCAGGGAGTCCTTGCCTTTTCTGCTCCAAACTGCTGCAGGCGCTCACACCCTCCTTGTATCCCATGGGTGTCCCACTGCGGATGAGGGCAGAGCCCCAGCCATTCCCACTCTGACACCAATTCCCCCACTCCCCAACCGGACTCAGCTTCCCAGCTCCTCCCAGGAAGCATCAGCCCCATCTCCTTCCCAGACTGAACATTCGTGGTGCACTGCTTGGCTCCTGCTCACCCAGCTCACCCTACCTGGGGAGAAGAGGGGCAGGATGTCAGCCACACCCTTCCTCTCTCGGATGCCACTGCTCGGAGGTGGGACTGTGGACCTGCCTGGAGCCCCACGTCACAGAGAGATCAGAAATGATGGCTTTGATGGCTTCAGCATCCCACCCACACACCCACACCCGCCTCATACTAAGGAGCTGTCACTCACTGCAGGGGGCTGGAATTTTCCTTCAAGTTGTTGAAGGCTGGGAAGGGGGCAGTAATAATCAGTACTTTTCATACAAAGATGGGGAAAGTGACCCAGAACGACAGGGCTGCTTTTCTAACAGGGGAGGGTGTGCTGCTGCTAATCAGCCTGGCCCCATGGAGTCTGGCCACCTCTGCCATTCACCCCGCTGCCCCCCAGACACTCAAGAGTACGAGGCCTTCACTGGGGCTCAGTGTTTGTTCCCCTAAATCTGTTCTTCCCACCCTGGGCAAAAGCCCAGGAAGCAATATAGGTGACCCCTGCTGAAAGGCGGTCAACTTCTGTCAATTCCACTTTTGTTTTCAACACATCTCTTATCTGCCCACCAAATCCTGCCTCAGTGGAACCTCTTCGAACCTCCCTCCTGGACTAGTAGTTCTGCCTTTCAACCTCCACCTGTCTCCAGCCTTTGGTGTGCCCTCTAGCCCAGGAGTCTCAACTGCTGCCCCGCTGACATCAGAGCTGAATCATTATTTGCAGCGGTGGGGAGGTTCTCCGGTTTAGCTGCATCCCTGGCCTCTACCCTAAACTCCAGGAGGACCCCACCCCAGCTGTGATGACCCAGAGTGTACCCAGACATTGCTAAACGTCCCCTTGCTTTCATCCTCACTGCACATTCCAACTACCTGAGAAGCTTTGATAGAAAGACCAATGCTTGGGCTTCACCTCCAGACCAACTATTAATAAGGCAGAGCCTCTAAAAACAGTGATTTGATAACAATATTTTTAAAAGCACAACCAGAGTGAAGTGCTCATACCCTCTCACTGGAATCGTCTTTCTAGCACATAAACCAAAGCATCTTGAACACCACTGATTTTAAAACCTCAAATAGCTTCTCATTAAACACAGAAAGCATCAAACTCTTTATCCTGACACGTGAAGCCTTCCAGCTCTGGGCCTACCTGCCAGCCTCCCCGTCCATCAATTCCAAACCCACCTCCTGCCCACTCAGCGCCAGCAACTCCGAGCCTTAAGGAATCCCCAAACCACCATGCTATTTCACACTCTCCAGTATGGTGTTTGCCAAAAATGTCACTTATCCCATCCTCCTGGCCAAAAACTACTGACCTCTTATTACCTGCCTCAGTTGCAACCCCCCTCGTGAAACGTGTCCTGATTCCCAGGCTCTTGCTCCCCAGGTACAACTGACCACTCCCCACTTAGAACTCTGCATCCTCTAACAGTGTCTGCTAAATCTAGGTAACTCCTTTTTTCTCCTCATTTATACGTTTGTCTTTCTCTACTAGACTCTCAGCTCCTTAGTGTCCCCAGTTCCTGGCATCATGCCTAGCACACAAGTGCTCGGTTACGTATGTACCGAATGCACAAACGATGCAAACAAGAGATACTACACTCTGCCCGGGCATCCTCACTATTTCTGTTTCTGCACTTCCTTTCCAAGTAAAAAGACATGCCAGAAGCCACAGGGGAAAACAAAGCTGTCTAGCAGAAGCTCCTCCAGGTGGCACCAAGAAAGTCAGTCCCTCAGTGAATCTGAAGGGCAGTGGTGGCTGGGACTGGCAGGGAAGGGATCAGAGAGGGGGATGGGCCAGCATCAGAACAAGAGCCCACGGTGCTGGAGCCACAGGAGGCCACCCACCTGTGCTTGTCTGTCCACTGCGTGTCATCAGCTGATCCCCCAGCAAAGCCATGGACAGGCCAGCCCTACACCTCCTCCCACCACAACTGAACAAACCCAGGTGTCAGAGGTGGGCGGCAGCTTGGCTAGTGGGCATACTCACCTGGGCTGCAGCATGCCCGAGATGGGCACAGGTGTGAAAGCGGTTGCAGGACAGGGAATTACAGGAGAAGGACCAGCTCTTTGAACCAGCACCACTCTCCCCGCCCATGAGAAACTGCTGTTTCCCAAGTGTCTGGAGCTCCAGGGGGCACAGGAGGACCCTGAGTGGACACCCTTAGCTCAGGAAAGGGAACAGATCCCATCCGTGCCTCTCGCCCACACCTAATTTGCAAATCTGTCATATCACTTGCCTATTCCAAATTCTGCCATGGCTCTTCCTACAAAAGCCACCTTCAAAAGGTTCCAAAGGTGCATGAGGATCCCCTCTATGTCAGCCTCCCTTTCCAGCCTCCCGCTCCCTTGTATTCCAAACTCCATCCATTGCTGAACAACTCATCCTCAAACCCGCCAGGTTTCCCAGACCTCTGTGCCTCAGCACATGCTGTTTCTTCTGCCTGGAAGACCTTTCCTTTCCTCTCTGCCTGGACAAAGTCTTCAGCTCTCTGCCCCCAAGCCCACTTAGCCAGGCCTTTCCACAGCCCCTGTGCTCTGCCCTACATCATGGGCAAGTCCAGAGCGCTGTATCACATTTGACAATAGAAGAAGGCCTCTCTTGTACTTTTTTTCTAGTTTCACCAGTTCGTGGCTGTGTGACTGGCAAGTCACTCAACCTCTCTGACTCCCAGTTCATCCTCTGTAAATGGCAAACATAACCGCTGGCTTATGGAATAGATGAGATAAGGCACTGAATCAGCACTCAGGATGCAGGCAACCAGGTCCACATTCCTCTGGCCTGGGTCCTTCTCCAGAAGGCTGGACACCTAGTGCAGCCAGTTCCTGAGCAAGGACCCTCGGCACCAGCTCTTGAATCCTCTTCTGCCGACCGTTATTCTATCCCCAACACTGAGGAACTCTGTGACATGGCCAGAGACCTTGGAATACACAGCCAGGACCCTTGTGGGACAAGGCAAAGGGACAGAGGGATGCTGGAGGTGGGGACAGAATCAGCAGGATGCAGAGGAGGACATCACTCAGCTTGGGAGGTGGAAGAACCAGACTTCACTAAGGAAGGAAAAAGGAGAAAAAAGACTTTCCCAGCAGAGGGGACCCAAGGCATGGAAGGGCATAGGGTTCCTAGAAAAGTGAGGAGAACTTCGAGGCAGGAATCCCTGCATCCTGTGGTTACTTTGCTTTGTTTCCTGGAGGGCAGGGGCAGAAAGTGGGTAGAAAGGTAAAGCCTGAGATATGGGTCACAGCGGGGGGGCCCACTGAGAAGGTTGGACTTCATCTGTGAACATGGGCAGCCACTGGAGGGTTTCAGGTTGAGGAGGTCACAGTTGATTTGAGAAAGAGAGCCAGTGTATGATGGATGTCACGTATAGAGGAAGATAGAGGGGAAACTGGGCAGAGGAGGGGTGCTGGGGAGGAGAGGTTGAGGTAGAGGGAGGGGGCTGGGGCAGGGGCTGAGATGAAGGGAAGGGCCTAGAGTGGAGGAGGGGAGGTTGAGGCAGAAGGGGGCAAAGCTGAAGACCAAGGCACCAGTTAGAAGGCCAAGGTAAACACAGGAGAATCTGCTACGCAACAGTCATGATAGCAAGGAATGTTAGAGATTCAATCAACAAACTGTGTATCTCCAGACAATTACACCCTCGGGCTCCAAGTCTGTCCTGAGAAAAGAAGGCAATCCTGGGATGAATTCCAGAAAATGATCTAAGACTTTTCAGATAACAGGCTCAGGTGATTTCTCCTGCGTTTAGGAACTGGTGTCTGCAATATAGGCTCTGAACGCTTTCTGAGTTAGACACCATTCGGCCTCTCTGTTTTACACACAATCCTAACACCTCTACTCCCTGGAATAAAAGCCCAAGCTTCCTAAAGTAGGGGCACAGAGTGTGACCAACTGTCCCAGTGTGCCCAAGGCTGTTCTGGTTTTAGCATTGAAAATCCTGGGCAAATTGGGACAGTTGGTCACCAACCAAACCATCTAAATGAGCTCCATGGGCTCAGGGAAGGGCCCATCTTGTCACAAACACTCAGCTAATTCTCCGAAACAAGATAAGCCTAAGAAGAAAGACACTGCACTGTGGAAAGTGGCTGTGGGTGGGAGGAAGGGCAAACAAGTAATCTGGGACTTAATCCTCCATAGATCTCTTCTGACACCAGTTATCTCAGAAGCTCAGAACAAAATGAACCACTTTGTCCCCAGACACATAGCTCTACAACTGCATTCCACCTCCCATGTCCAAGCAGGATAGACACTTCATGCCTCCCCACATGGTTTGCAATTGCAACAGAAGAGAAGAGGTTCCCATTTCTGCAGCCAGCACAGGAAAAGGGAGAAATACAGACATACACACCCAAAGGACAGGTCTCACCGCGTTGTAAACGGGGTGGCCCTTTGCTCTCCAAAAAGAACACTTTCTGATGGTAAAAGTGTACACAGACACACACTTTAAAATAATGCAGTCTTGAATCAGAAAAAAATGGTAAAAAAAAAAAATGTTGATGAAACATCTGGGTGCCTTATAACAATATCAGCAGGCTGTCTCAAATCTGACAAAGCCTGGGCTGAACTGTCTTCGGGCACCCTCCTCTGCAAGTAACAGGTTGTTTTCACTCCAGACCATCAGCGCCGGCCTTGCAGTCTCCACTATAAACGGAGACATGAAAACCTAATTAGTATAGTCTTCAATAGCGACACACACAGCAAATTAGTCAATTAATAAGATCAAGTCGCACAGACCAAAGCGACGCCCCTTCCCGGGTCCTGCCCAGCATCTCATCCACACCCCCCAGAGTTGCGTCCCCGCCCACCGTCAGGGCCCAGGTGGGCACCAGGGTTACCTTCTGCAAAAATGCCATCCTCGGCCTGTACTGCTGGCCTTGGTGTCGGATTGTCATCCTGGACCCCGGATGAATTCACGATCTGAGCACTGATGGGAGGGGAGAACAAGTGCCCCCAAGTCAAAGGCCAGCGCGCCTCGCGGGCCCGGGCGTCGGCAGAGAGGCGGCGAGGTGGGCAGGGCAGGGCGCGGGCTGCCGCCTGCGGCCACTCGACGCTCGCTGGGCGCCCGCCGGCTCCCGGAGCCGCTGGAACCCGCTCCAGCCAATCGGCGAGCGGCGCCGCGGACTCATTAGCATGCGCTGCGCGTGCGCCCATCCGCCACGAGGGGGCGGTGTCCCGCTCTGCCCGCGCCCCGAGGAGGCTCAGGTGCCAGACAGAGCAGGTCAGGGCCAGCGGGCGGGAAGACCTATAGCAAAGAGACGGCTTTATAGCCTCCGGCGGATTTGTCTACAGACTGGAGGCAAAGAGCCCTCCCTGGTGAAGCGCTGCGGAAAACATGGGCTTTCCCATGCCTGCTTTACCGCTAGTTAAGCTGGTAGCCTTGGGCACGTTCCTTAAAATCTCTAAAAATCAAGTTTATCATCTGACAAGTAAAATATTTAAAAATGGGATCATAATATCCTACAGAAGTAGTCCCAGCTACTTGGGAGGCTGAGGCAGGAGGATCGCTTGAGCCC
This sequence comes from Perodicticus potto, assembly GCA_963574655.1. Classification (NCBI taxonomy): domain Eukaryota; kingdom Metazoa; phylum Chordata; class Mammalia; order Primates; family Lorisidae; genus Perodicticus; species Perodicticus potto. Next base: position 22,043 of record CAUYRH010141250.1, read on the forward strand.
AGAAGTTTGAGGTTGCTGTGAGCTATAATGCCACAGAAATCTACGTAGGGCGACAAAGTGACACTCTGTCTAAACAAATTAAATAAATAAATAAATAGCCAGGCATTGTTGCAGATGTCTGTAGTTTCAGCTACTGGACAGGCTGAGGCAGGAGGATCACTTGAACCCAGGAGTTTGAGGTTGCTGTGAGCTAGGCTGAGGCCATGGCACTCTAACCCTGGTGACAGAGCTAGACTCAAAAAATAAATACATACGGGGGGTGGGGTCTTGGTGTGTGCCACACCCTTGGGGGGCAAAACGCGATTGTAAGAGGGACTTTACCTAACAAATGCAATCAGTGTAACCTGGTTTCTTGTACCCTCAATGAATCCCCAACAATTAAAAAATCAATAAATACATAAATACATAAATAAAAGAAGAAAGACAGAAAGTGAAGAAAAAAGAGAGGAAGGCAGTAGTCCCTACTAAACTAGCTAGCTGGCCTTGGGCATGTTATAATTTACTTCTCTGGTTCTTAGAGTTTTGGTTTATTTGTTCTTAATAGACTTTAAGAGCAATTTTAGGTTCACTGCAAAATTGAGCAGAAGGTGTACAGATGTCCCACAAATCCACTCTCCTCACACATTCAGAGCCTCCCTCCATGAATAGGTCCCCAATGAGACATCCCTTGCAACTAATGAACCTATGTTGACACATCACCATCTTGGTGTTTTCATCTCTAGAAAAATGAAAGGATCCAGCCCCTGAGTCATCATCAAAAGCCTTTCTGCACTGTCATGTACAGCACTTCCTTCTACTTGTAATTGATGGCTGTCAAAGGTAGTAGGTAAAATGTTCAAAGCTGAGAGAGAGCAAAAAGAGGTTTGCCTTTGGAAGGCACCGTCAACCAATGTCTTGCTCTGGTTTTTGTGTTATTGTTTTCTTTTTGTTTTTGTTTTCTAGACAGAGTCTTGCTCTGTTACCTGGGCTAGAGTGCCATGACATCAACCTAGCTTACAGCAACATCAAACTTCTGGCCTCAGGTGATCTTCCTGCCTCAGCCTGCCTAGTAGCTGGGATTACAGGCACCCACCATTACACTGGGCTAATTGTCCTACTTTTAGTAAAGATAGGGTCTTACTTTGCTGGTGAGCTCAGAGTGTAGGCACAAGCCACCACACCCAGCCCCAGTGTCTCTCTTGTCCAGTTTTGAGAGGGCCGTATTTACCTGTGAGAATCTGATGACAGCTACAGACACTTTCAGGAAACATGCTCATGTGTGTACACACACACACACGCACATTCACACAACACTGAAGTTCACAAACCAAGTCAAGGGGCTCATGGTTTGAGTCCCCAATTCAAAGGAATTTAGAGGCCTCTGGACCCTGCAGAGGTTCATCTGTGCAGAAGAACAGAGATCGTGCCAAGCAAACTGCACCACTGAGAAGAACGTTCCCAGTGTGAGCTGAGCTCCAAGGAAGGTCATAGTGTCTGGGTTTTTCCTAATGGAGCATTGTTTGCGCCTAGTGTTGCACAGAGCACATGCTAGAATATGCCAGAGCAGAGCTATGGAGTTCCTTCCAGCTTCAACATTCCTTGATTCTTTTTTGAGATGGGACTGACCAGGCTGGTCTCAACCTGGCCTCCTGTGATCCTCCCATCTCAGCTGAGTAGCTGGGATGAGAGGCCTGCATCGCCAAGTTCAGCAGTCTTTAATTCTATAAACTCTAAGAAGAAAAAAGGTAAGTGTCTTTCCTCAGACGAAGAAAGAGAAGGTATTCTGGAGCAAAGAGGTGCACAAAGATAAGGAACTTTGCTCAGTAACAGGACAGGCGAGGTCTCAGAGTGCCTGCCACAATCCTCCCCATCTCTTCTCCTAACAGTCCCAGCTGTCAATGCAGCCTCATTTTATGGGACATACTCTGAGCTCATTGGACCAAGGATACTAAGTGTGTAACCCAGAGGCCACCGTGGTGCTGCCGTGATGTAAATCTGAAAAACTTAGAGCAGCCTGTCATAGTACTATCTTTGCAAATGTCAACTTGAGTCAGACAGAGATAAAGTTAGGGCCAGAGGAAACAGCCCAGATGCAGTCTGACTTTATGAGGAAGCAGAAATGAAAGGTGAGCAGAGGAAGCCAATCAGAAAAGGAAAGCAAATGAACTAAAAGGGCAGAGAGCAGTGGAAGGCCTTGGGGCACACAGGCCCCTCTGCCTACGCTGAGTGGGTGTCTTTATAATCCCCCCATGTATCTGCGTCTTTGTTTCCTGCAACTGAAAGATCCAATGTGGGGCTGGGTGAGGTGGCTTACATCTATAATCCTAGCACTCTAGGAGGCCAAGGCAGGTGGGTTGTTGAGCTCAGGAGTTCGAGACCAGCCTGAGCAAAAGAAGACTCCATCTCTATGAAAAATAGAAAAATTAGCCAGGCGTCATGGTGTCACCTGTAGTTCCAACTACTTGGAAGGCTGAGGCAGGACAATCATTTGAGCCCACGAGTTTGAGGTTGAGGTGAGGTATGACACCATGGCACTCTATCCGGGACACAGGGTAAAACCCTGTCTCAAAAAAAATAAAAAAAAAAAAAAAATGAAAGATCCAATGTGTAAGGCATTAAAAGTATCATGCTAGTGTCCTAGAAAAAAAAAAAACTTGATTTAATTCTCCTGTTTATTTAAACCACAAACATATTGCATGCCAGGCATTGTGCTAGATTCTGGAATCCAAAGCAGAAAATGACCTAGTTCCTGCCTCAAGGAGCTCACAGTTTAAAGGGGGAGACTGAAACAAAAATGTTATGAAACAAAATCTACAGATGATAGAGATGCAGTCAATGCAATATGGAACTTTGTGGAAGGGAATCTTGTCCGGCCTGAGTGGATCAGGGAGACATCCCAGAGGAGGAATCTTTGAGGAAGACAGGAAGTCAACCAGGCGAAGGGGCAAAGGGTTCGTACTAAGAACAGCACAAAAAATCATGTAGAGGCGGGCGGCGCCTGTGGCTCAGTGAGTAGGGCGCCGGCCCCATATACCAAGGGTGGCAGGTTCAAACCCAGCCCGGCCAAACTGTAACAAAAAAATAGCCAGGCTTGGTGGCGGGTGCCTGTAGTCCCAGCTACTCAGGAGGCTGAGGCAAGAGAATCACCTAAGCCCAAGAGCTGGAAGTTGCTGTGAGCTGTGACACCATGGCACTCTACTGAGGGTGACAAAGTGAGACTCTGTCTCTAAAAAAAAAAAAAATCATGTAGAGGCAAGGACTAGCATGATTTGAGGGGGGTCTTGATGAGACTGGTGGTCATACAGCTAAATAAGTTCATCAAAACTGATGCAGCTCTATTCTTAAAATTAGAGCATGTCGTTGAGTGTAAACTATTCCTCAATAAAAAGATTGACCAAAAAAAGCAAATATTACATTGCAATATGGCAGAGGGACACAGTACCACAGAAAAATCCTCCTGTGATTCAGTCAGGCAAAGGGACATCCCATTCTTACCATCGTCATCAGGGTCCTCCTCGTCGTCAACAAAAGGGTGTGGTTCAGGCCCTAAACTGTAGTCCAGCTGCCCTGGACATTATACAATGTGAGCTATGTAGTCCTGGACCTTGTCCCCCAAAAGAGAAAACCTCACCCAGGTATAATGAGGTCGTCTAAATGGCACATAGGATCAGCAGTGCCCTTTAGAACCCACATCTAAGATCATGTCAATCAGGTGTCCCAATACCCCTGGTCAACTCAACCTTGTGCTGAGTGCTGAGGCCACCAAGCCTGGAAAGACACGCTCCCTGCATCTGCGCCCTCTGGCCATCTGAGAGGGGACACAAACTTAACCCGTTATTTCCAATATGTCTGCATCAGAGGCTTCCAGGCAGAGAGTTCTTATAAAAGGTGCAGCCTCTGAGGGATGTTGAATCCCCAGAGACTAGCAACTGTGGGCCACCCTTAACCACTGTCTAGGCACAACGGGGTGGAGAGCCAGAGCCATGCATCCAGGGCAACAGCCACCGCCAGACAGGAAGCCCGGGGATAAACACCATGGCTCTCTCCCTGCCTTGCTGGGTCTCCTGTAGAGGGCTCCCATTGGTTAGTCCTGACCTGGATCCAGAGGGCAACAGCATCAGGGTGACACTTTAGGGTCCGCCTCCCAGAGTATGGAGTCAGGTGGAGAAGTACAAAGGACTTGGAGGGGGAGACACAGGGAAGCACACTGCAAAGAAGCAGCCCGTTGGGTTACACCTCTGTGATTGTGTGAACGCCCACAGAAGTCTCAGAGTTCATCCTGTGTCCCCAGGGACTTTGGACAGAGTGGTGACAGCACCTCCCACACCTGCACCAGCAGACATCTCTCTGACTTGGACAGGAATAGTATCAAAGTCACCTAATTCCCTAGGCCACTCCCCATTCACTACATATAATTCTGTCTTGTTTGAAACTGTTACCAGTGTATGTTACATTTGTAGTTTGTTTTTAATCTTTTAAAAGCAACAACAACAACAAAACCCTTTGATGGATGAATGCTTCTGCCTAGCTCCTATTTAGAGAACCAACAGCTCATGAAAACACACTCTGGTGGGGAACCCCGGGGCATTCTCTCCCACCCAGCCAGCACACTGGGCCACTGGCAGCATTTCCGTCCACCTCATGGGTCAGCCCAGTCCAGCAGCAGAGCGAAGTAAGGGGTGGACGCGACTGCCCTTCTTCCTGCACTTTCACCTTCTCCACAAAAAAAGCTATTTTGGACCTTGGCATCCAGCCACACCTGGTGGCTCCGGGTGTTTGATGGGGGTCAAGGGAGACAAGAGAAAAAGAGGAGGTAGAACTTCCTGGAAGACTTCCTGCCTCTTCCTCACCCAGGGGTTGTGCAGAAACTATTCATGTTTTGACCTATGGGGACCAGAGTTCTGTGATAGAAACTCCCTTCTTCTTATCTTTCTTTTCCTAAATTAAATTCATCAGATGCTGAAAACCCCTTCTTCCATACTGTTGACATATGGAATCCTATCTCTTTTGCCTCTGCCTCAAAACCCGGACCAAGGTGTATCCCTGACGAGATACCACCCTTCCCTCTCCTTTGGCCCTGAGTTTGGACCACACACTGCGGTGTTTTCCACTCACCACTTGGAATACATAATTAGTACAATCTCACATCCCTCCTAATCGATGATTTCCACGAAGCGTCAAGGCAGTCGGTGGCTTGTAAGCACTCGTTTTGGTGTTTTGTTTTTCATTGTGTTTTTGGCAGAGGATAGATCTAATTAGCGGTGTTGCCAATTTCTGGGGTGTAAACACACCTACCAGTGTGACCTTGCTGACCCCCAGACTCACAGACTGGAGCTGGAAGAAATTCACACAGTCGGCTCTTGTGCCCAGGTGTGAGCACACGGGGGCTCCTAAACTCACTCAAGGCCTCTCACCCCGACCCTCCTCCACCCACCTCCCTATCTGTCTGTCCCCCACTGCTGTCCTTGTCCCTTCTGCTGTATCCTCAAGCACCTTCTTCATAAACATAGTCCTCTTTGTCCTCAGAGAATATTTTACCAGATCTTCGTTCTCAGTGCCAGTGGGCTCATCCCTCAGGATTGCAGAGAAGTTTCTTCAGTCCCCTCGCACCAGCCCTGTCTCCAGGCTGGAAACTCCCCGAGCTTCCCATTGCCTCTTCTAACCACAACTCTCCCACTTTCATGCTCCGCTCTTCCTCCTCTGAGGCTCACACACTCATCTCTGCCACCCTCACTCTTCCGTTTGCTCTTATTTGACTTCCTGCAGATTTCCTTGGAAACATGGACGCCTCCCCGGCACCCTCCTCTTATCCTCATCCGGGGTGATTTCAGGGTCGCTGTGGATGACCTACCAAACTCCTGAGACTCACAGGCCCTTGACCTCCTTCCTCCAGGGATCTCTGCATCTTCTTCACTTCAGCATCTATTTCCGTGGCCACCCACTTCTGTGGCCTTATCCCAGTTCTTACCCCAACCTGAGCCATCTTGGAAAGCCTGAACTCCTCTCTTTTCCTCCAAGGCCAGCATCCAGTCCTGTTCAGAGTCTATGTGCCTGTTTTAGGAAACTCCCGTCCCCAGAACCCTCTGTTTCCATGTGTTCTATCCCTCATGGCCTCATCTCCCTTCCTACTCAGCTTGTGTCTGCCACATGCACTGACTTCTTGACAGTCCCATCACCTCTCTGCAGACTTGTCCTGAAATCCTCCAGTTACAGATCAATCCTATACCCAGGTAGACTCAGCCAGAGTTTATTTCACTGAATTTGCATCACCGTTATCTACCAGTTCAGGAAGGCAGGGCACTGTGGTCATGGAAAGAGTGCAGGATTTGGAACCAAAAGACCCATGACTGAGTCTCAGCTTGGCTATTTACTGGCATGTGCAAAGCCTCCACTCCCTAAGGATGCATTTTCCTGCTATAGGGAATCAAATGATAATTATAAAATGATAGTTGATATAGTATGGGAAAATATTTGATAAATTGCAGAATCTCATGGTGGGAAAAGTTAGCTAAGTCAAGAGGTCCTTTCATATCTGTTAGGGTCAAGCCATACCACCTAAGAGTCCTAACGGTTACCAAAATCCCCCTCTACACTTTGCACTGTATAAGTGATTTTTTGCAGAGTAGTTTGTGATATCCTGAGGGTAGATTTGACCTTTCTAAAGAGAATGGTCATTTCTCCTGCCAATCCCCAAGGGAAGAGATGGATTCCAAAGCAAAGAAAGGAAACAATAATTCAGAAAGTGAGCTTCAGGTAGCAGTCTGTTCCTAGAATCCATTCATCTATCATATGGGAACAATTCCAGGGCTAAGGGGAAAAAACGGTCTTCAATCCCCAGAGATTAAGCCACTTTTTGTAAGAAAATTGTTCCAGCTTCATGTGATTCTATCTTCCTTTCCTTTATCGTCTAGGGTTTATTCCATTTTTATTAATTGTCCAACTTTCTCTGTTCTGTCCTAGTTAATATTCAGTTTTCTTCAGGACAGAGGTTTCTTCTGGACAAATCCTGATTGAGCACCATTTCTAAGGTCAGAGCTGTGTTAAGCAAGCAAGGTACAAATGAGGTACATAAGACACAGTCCTGGCTTCAGGATACTTCCAATAGGAAAGAAATATAAGACATAGTTTCTGGGATAATGCAGTAGATGATATTGGAGTATGTAGAAAGCCAAAAGAAATGGAAAGAAAGAAAAGGTGGAAAGAGCCTGCTGGACTTAGAAAACAATGATTGAAGGCATGGAGGCAGGAAATGATAATGGTAGCACTAAACAGAGGCCACGTGTATTATACCTACTTCATTCATTGAGTCCTTAATCCAAACCCGGGCGTCTGTTATTAACAAGCCCCATCTAATAGATGAGCATGCAGAGACTCAGAGAGACTAAATAAGGGGCTCGGCACCTGTTAGGCCGCAGCAGTCTCCGGAGGAAGACCCATTCACACCTTACCGCCTTGCCCTGGAAGGATAATGTTCTGATTGGCCAGACCTGGATCATGTGCCTGTCCCAAAAGTGGATTAAGAGAGTAGGTTTCCCACACACACACAAAAAAATCCTCCTAGTTTTTTTGTTTTTAGAGACAAAGTCTCATTTTATCACTGTCCGTAGAGTGCTATAGGGTCACAGCTCACAACAACCTTCAACTCCTGGGCTTAGGCGATTCTCTTGCCTCAGACTCAGGGTAGCTGGGACTACAGGCACCTGCCACAATGCCCGGCTATTTTTTTTGTTGCAGTTGGGCCGGGGCCGGGTTCGAACCCGACACCCTCGGTGTATGGGGCTGGCGCCCTACCCACTGAGCCACAGGCGCCTACCCTTCTCCTCATTTTAAAAAAGGAAAACTGAACCAAACCAACAGCTGTCCATTGTAGCATTACTTCAGAAATGCACTTTGTCTTTCTCTTGCATTATTTTCGCAGATGGGATCCCCTGAGATTCGGAGGCATTCCCCAGAATGCCTCAATATAAAATGCATTCATTTTTCAACAATATTGCGTCTATTTGCATTCTGTTCGCTCGGAATGAACCAGTTTCACCACACCCTTATTTGTGTTGGGTGTTATTCTTTAAACCTAGGCCATTTAAATTGTACCAGATTCTGCACAGTCCTTTCTCTTGGAATCCACAGATGAGCCAGCTGGGGCCCCTAGGATGAGCGGAAGGACGGGTGGGAGGAGACACGAGGGCAATGGGTCCAGCCCCAGCCTGGGGTTCAAACTCAAGAAGCACCTCCAAGGTAAACCCTGGTTTTTTAAAGCAATTATTTATTTAGGGTCATCTCAGCTGTTCCACTGATTGGAAAGAGGATATCACCTAAATTTTAAAATGCACCTGCGCATACAGTAAGGGGACAGAGCTCGAAAGCGGCTGAGGAGTTCTGGGGTGCCCTGTTGTGTTCCCGTATCTTCATTTTCTTAAATCGTGGTGACAACAGTCCCCGAGCCCGCGCTGGTGGTGGTGCCAGGTGCGCACGCGGATTACAGGTAGGAGCCTCCTAGCCGAGGTTCTTCCCGGCCTGGCCAGGGCACCCGGGTTTCCTTCTGCCCCAGGGCGCGCGCGACGGCGCCAGACCATAAACCATAGAGGTGGGGAACCCTCCAGAGCCTAGAGGGGAAAGGCAGGCTCCGGGAGGCGGGCTTCCGCCGGCCGCCCACTTCCGGCCCCGGCTGGCGCGGGGCTGCGTGGGATGAGCTGACACTTTGCGGCCTCGGGTGACGTCTTTGTGGCCCCTTCCTCTGGGCTCGCTGGGGGCCGTGCAGGGACGGCTTTGCCTGCGGCGGAATTGGGGGCCAGGACGGAAGGCTTCACGGAGGGGCCACCTTGAAGCCCGTGGCTCCGGGGTCCCTTGGGCCACAGTGCTAACCTCTTCAAGATCGGCTCCTAGAATACTCAGCTATATAAGGCGGCTTTCCTTCTTATAACCCCCGAGGGCCACCTGGAGCGAAAAAGTAATGGTGACACTCCAGTGGAAGTGTGCTTCGGGGCCTGTGTATCGGAGAGAACGACAGATAGGCCCTTTTTAAAAACTCAAGTAGCTAAAGCAAACAAATGCATTTTTATATTTAATTGTAGCCAAATACCGGACAGAAGAGTTAGATAGAGCGGTGAGAATTTTTGAGCCTGGAAGAAGAGTCCGGGGAGCGGGGGAGAGAAATTCTGCTGTTGGAAGGACAGAAGGGTCGAAATGTCCTGGTGGGAGAGGAGAGTAAAGACTTAACATCAGGAGCTCTCGCCAAGAGAAAAGGGACTCGAGATTTTTAGAGTACTGCTTCGCAGAATACTGGCCTGGGTTCTTTCTCTGCCAGGGACCAGGGCAGATACTTTCCATAGGAGCTGGCTGCCCAAACTTGAACTTGAGTGTCCTCAATTTTAAAATGAGGATGACATCTGCCATCCTGTCCTGTGTGTGTTTGCGCACTAGTTTATGTTCGTTTGTCAAAATGATATACCCTCTTTGACACTGTTCTTTGAAGATTGTGTTAGGGAGTGTTTCAGATAAAGAAGCTTTTACCATAAGGCGTTTTTTTTTTTCTTTAACAACTTTTTTGTGAATCTGGATACCACAATGTGTTGTGAGAAGGAAATAAGAGGACAAAGAAATTTGGTATTTGATGCCAGACACGGTGGCTCACCTTTATACTCCTACCACTCTGGGAGGCCGAGACGGGCGGATCCCTTGAGCTCAGGAGTTCTAGACCAGCCTGAACTAAAGCAATACTCCATCTCACCTAAAAGTGGGGAAACTAGCTGAGCATTGTGGCAGACGCCTGTAGTCCCAGCTACTCAGACTGAAGCAGAAGGACCACTTTAACCCAGAAATTTGAGGTTGCTGCCAGCCATGAGGAGGCCACAGCACTCTAGCCAGGATGACAGAACAAGACTGCCTTAAAAAAAAAAAAAAATGTGATTTAAACCATAGTGTCTTAACACATTTAATGATAAAATATTAAATTATAGAAGGCCTGCAGTAATGGAACTCAATTTTGTTTAGTCCGGTGTTTCTCAAACATTCTGACCATAGAAACTTCTGAGAAATGCCCTATTAATATCTCTCTAATATGGTTTTCCCCAGAACACATTTTGGGAAATGCTGACATAAAGAGATCATTCACCTGGGCACAGGCCTGCTCAAAAGGCATGTCAGATCTGCTTTTGGGAAATCATCTGACTAGATTTCAGTAAGGATAGTTTCAGTTTTATGTACATTCAAGGAAATGGACCACAATCAATGAAGAACCTCAAGAAAATAACATTGGGAAAAGGAAACAGTCTGTCCTCCTTGCCCTTTCTCCTCACACATCATGAAAAGTAAATAGCATCTCAGTATTAATTGGGCAGATACTATTAATGTGTATTTATAGAGCAATGGAAATAATTATTTGGAAAAATGTAGATTATACCAGGTAAAAATTATGCAATTCAGTATATTCAAGGATTCTTGGTGACAGTCAAACCCAGGAAGTTTGTTCATGGATTTGTAGATGGACCTACTTTAGTAAGATAAGATTAACATTTTCTCACTGTATAAATAGAATGCAGTTAAGCACCATTTAAATGTGTGGTATGTATGCATTAAGTGGCAGTCACTGGACTCTTACTCTGACCTAGAAGAAAGTTTAGAACAATGCTTGTCTTGAAATTCATCAAGATAGCTCAGTTACTGAAGCACCAATAGAAACCCTTAGTGAGGTAGTTTCCTGTGTTTAGCATAAACCTCTAGGTAGAGCTGTGAAGGGACTCACTAGTATGTTTTGTTTTGTTTTGTTTTTAAGTTCAGATTAACATGAGGATACATAGATTAAATTGCATTGTTTGCGTTTGTAAGTTAAGGTCCAGGGTATAGTTGTGCCCTTCACCCAAGAAGTGTGCCATATACCCACGCATTGTTCCTGTTGGGTGACAACTTGTCAATCCTCCTCCCTGCCTCTCCGCTTGAATTTGAGTTTTTGTCTCATGTGAGCAAGTAGTTGTTAATCTACTAGTTTCAACTTAGTGTTGAGTACATGTGATGCTTTACTTTTCCATTCTTGTGATACTTAGGAGAGTGTTCTCCAAATCCATCCAGGTTGTCAATAAAAGATACAAACTCACCATCATTTTTTATGGCTGGATAATATTTCATGGTATGACTTAATAGTATGTTACTGACCTGTTGCAGTTTCAGAGAAGACATGCTTGAGAATAACTGGGTGACAATCCTAGAGTGCCCTTGTTCCAGTTTCAGGTCTTTTACTCTGTGGGTCCAAAAAGCTAGATTCTTTAGTTGACACAGAGGTTAACCATATCCAGAAGACACACTAATTAATGCTAACCAAACTCAAGAGGTTGATGTACAAATCCAGAGTGCGAGTTAATTTCTTTTTAATGAAAAATAAAATTATCAGACTGGATTCTTATATTCCTTTCTTGTAGGAAGATCTATCTAATAAATAGGAGACAAGATTCTTATATTGAAACACATAGTTTGCAATCAGAACAAAGGAGAGTGATATCCTAATGTAATGGCTTCAGGTGTCTTTGGTCTAGAATGTACCTGTCAAGATGGCTAATTCATTTTCATGGTTAACAGGCACTCTTCTATGGTACAAAGATGAGATGAATCATTGTGTCTCTCCAAGCAGCCCTTTCAGAGATCTCCCTATGTGAACGTATTCTTTCTCAGGTTGAAGAACAATGCAGTTGATTTAGTTTAAGCTTTTGTTTACAGCCCCTATCCAGCTATGCATCTCACGTTGCACCACCCAGGTCACCTGCCTTGGATTTGGTGTCTTCATAGACAATGTCTTGAGTCTTTTCTAGAAATAACTGATTCTCTCCTACATGTTTGGATTTTTTTCAAAAATTTAAGTATCTGTGGGTCCTGTGTAACCTATATGAGAACCAGGAGTGTATTAATCTACTTAATAATCTCCTTTTCTCTGTGACATTATACATGATGTTAAGACTACACATAACTTTTTAAAGCAAATGTCCAGTTCCACAGGACAGATAGTCAAAATTAGTTTGTCCACTGTTGAGATATTATAGCTATCATTATTTTAGTAGCTGCTAGTATATTCTCCCTTTTTTTTTTTTTTTTCTCTTTAGCAATGGGATCTCACAGTGTTGCCTGGGCTAGAGCTAGAGAACAGTGACATCATCACACTTCACTCCATCTTTAAACTCCTGGGCTCACGTGATCTTCTTGCCTTAGCTTCACAAGTAACTGGAACTACAGGCATGTGCCACAACACCCAGGTAATTTTGTAGTGAGGGAGTCTCACTATGTTGTCCAGGCTTGTCTCAAACTCCTGGCCTCAGGTGATCCTCCCACCTTGGCGTCCCAAGTGCCAGGATTGCATATGCGAACCAAGTTTTCTAATTATAAATTCTAGTTGTGACTGCCTTAGTATTATTTTATATGTGGCCCCAACAATAGCTTTCATTTACATTGATAATAATTTATTATACTGGAGGAGGGGTCCTAAAGAGGAATCACTAAGCATTTGAATAGCTCTTGGGGTTTAAGCTCTGCAGAACCCATCTGTGAAAAATAATGATCACAGCATTGAAGGATCCAAGAACCTAGGGTTGCCCATTTTCACTGTCTATCATTCTGATTATCCTCATCACCATTTTCCAATTCTCCATGATTTTAGTTCAGACCTTTCCCTCATCCAATAAAGAACAAAAATTTCCTGGGCACTTTTGTACTCATTTTCACTCTTAATGAAAGTGAGTTTGGGTAGCCAGCCTCCAAGATGATCCCCCAGAAATCCCTGCAAACTGTCTTCATGCCTTCTCACATTGAAGAGGCCCAACCTCTGTAATTAAATTGGAGAAATGATGGTGTATGACTTCATCAAACATTTATTAAGTGGGCCATAGTGGGAAAAGGGTTAACAAAACTCACTAATGAATGAGAAAGTGACCTTCAGCTGACTCGCCTATTACCTATTGCTGATTAACAAATCTCCGAAACACTTAGTGGCTTAACCCAACAAACACGTATCATCACACTGTTTCTATGGGTCATGAATTTGGCATTGTCTTTGCTGGGTGGTTGTGGCTCAGGGTCTCTTGTGAGATTGTAGTGGGGATATTGGTCTGGGTTTCATCATATGAAGGCTGGCATGGAGTTGGAGGACCCACTTCAAGGTGGCATGTTCACACGGCTGGTGGCCAGAGGCCTCAGTTCCTTACCACATGGGCCTCTGCATAGGATTTCTTAAGCATCCTTATAACACGGCAGCTGACTTCCCCTGGAACAAATTATTCAAAGAGTAAGGCAGAAGCCATAATATCTTATATGACCTAACCTCAGGAGTCATACACCATCATTTCTGCAATTTAATTACAGAGGTTGGGCCTCTTCAAAGTGAGAAGGCATGAATACAGTTTGCAGGGATTTCTGGGGGATCATCTTGGAGGCTGGCTACCCAAACTCACTCTCTCTCTCTTTCTTTCTCTGCCCCCTTAGTATGTCACTTATGTTGCCAGACATACCACTTAAGGTAAAAGTGACTCCTGATTGGTCACCTGCATCTGGCTGGGAGAACTACATAGTATAATTCCTATTAGGAAGCCATAACTTTGAGCTTTCCTGACAGTGGTGACTCATAACTATAGGAGCTCCAGAAGTTATGTCCAGATAGTTGTTACAGGAAATACTGGCTCCTGTGGGGGATGAGGCTTTTCAGCCAGGCTGATTTCCACATCCACCTGATTTGGATCTCTCACCTCCTGTATCTGAGCAGTCACCTGGAGAAAAGGTATCTTTCTGCACTGCTGCAGGGACTCCCCTAGAAACGGAGCCCCCAGGTCTGCTGAGCTGGGCATCTGCGCTTCCTGCTCTATATCATTTTTAGCAGATGGGTGACCACTGTGGCTTATGGGGTCTGTGAATCTAAATGTGTAGAGGACCCACCTGAGAAAGCCCTTGGTGGATGATAGAACTGAATTTCTTAGCAACTTGGGAATGACCAAGAGGAAGCTACAGACCCTGGCTTTGTGACAGTGTGAGTGGGGGATGCATAAACCAGAGCTTTGACGAGTGGGGGATGCATAAACCAGAGCTTTGACGAGTGGGAGATGTTAGTGCCAGAAATCTATAGCAGGCAGATGGCAGACCAGATGGCAGGTGTGTGGGGGATTCCCAAGACCACCCAAGACTCCCCAGGTTCAGTGATTTGCTTAGAGGCCTCCCAGGACTCTGCATATAATCATACTCATGGCTCTGATATTTTACAGTTAAAGGATACAAAGCAGAATTAGGAACAGGAAAGGGCACATGGGCACAGTCCGAAAGCCACCAGGTGCAAGCAAGCTTCCACCTCTTCTCTTGCGGGATCACACAGAGCACATTCAATTCCTCCAGCAATTCGTTATGGCAAGTGTGAAATGTTGTATACCAAGGAAGTTTATTAGAGACTCAGTGCCCAGTGGTTTTGTTGGGGTGAGTCATGTAGATAGCCTCTGCTTAGCAGGTACCAAGATGCCAGGTCGACATTAAGCACATTGTTTGCATAGTCTGCGCACAGTGAGCCACTTCTATCTGGAAATCTTGGGAACCCTCCTGAAATCCAAGTTCCTAAATGCCAGCCGAGGGCCAACCTTGGAAGCAGACCTTTCTAAGGACAGCGGGCTCTGGCCTATTGTGGTGACTGTCATCTGCACAGTGGAAGTGGAACTCTGGGCTGCAGAAGCTCAGGGAAGGCTTTAGAGCAGTGGGTGTCAAACATTAAAAATACGCCCCCCCTTAATAAACTGTCCCAAGTTTTGGTGGGGCCCCCCCCCCAAACAATTTTTTTGGGTGGCGGCTTCGGGTTGGGGGGACACCAAACCATGAGTAAGTGTTTTAACGGGTCGCGGCATTTGGAAGTTTGACAACCACTGCTCTAAAGCCTTCCCTGAGCTTCTGCAGCCCAGAGTTCCA
>CAUYRH010141251.1:0-17139 GCA_963574655.1 Perodicticus potto
CACCCTGGAGAGAGTGCCGTGGCATCACAGCTCACAGCAACCTCCAATTCCTGGGCTCAAGCGAGTCTCCTGCCTCCGCCTCCCAAGTAGCTGGGACTGCAGGCGCCCACCACAACGCCCGGCCATTTTTTTGTTGCAGCCGTCATTGTTGTTTGGCGGGCCCGGGCTGGATTCGAACCTGCCAGCTCAGGTGTACGTGGCTGGTGCCTTAGCCCGCTGAGCCACAGGCGCCGAGCCGACAGAAGACTTTTCAACTGAAACTTTCCAAGCCAGGCAAGCATGGTCATCCACCTTCAACATCCTTAAACAAAATAATTTTCAGCAGAATTCTGTATCCTGCCAAACTAAGCTTTAAAATTGATGGAGAAATCAAATCTTTTGCAGATATATAAGCACTGAGGAAATTTTCTATAAGACCAGCTCTACAGTAAGTACTTAGACCTATTCTCAACACTGAACGCCAAAATGGACCACCAGCAAAGTAAACACCCAGAAGCCAAAGGCCAAAACTTAGCTTCCACAATGGTGCAAAGGATAAAACTACACAACAGACTTTCTCATAACAAAATGAATAAAATTCTACCACACTTATCGATACTCTCAATAAATGTCAAGGGATTGAATTCTCCACTGAAGAGGCACAGGCTGGCTAATTGGATAAAAAAGCACAAGCCATCCGTATGCTGTCTCCAGGAGATATACCTAGCCCTGAGGAACAAATCAAGACTCAGGGTTAAGGATGGAAAACAGGATTTCAAGCAAATGGAAATAAGAAGAAAGGAGGGGTTGCCATCTTATTTTTAGATACAAGCATATTTAAAGCAACTAAAGTTAAGAAAGATATAGATGGATGCTTCATACTGGTCAAAGGAACAATGCAATAAGACATCTCAATTTTAAATATTTTTGCAACTAAGTTAAATGCTTCCAGATTTATGAAACAGACCTTGAGGGGTCTGAGCAATATGATATCCTGTAACACCATAATATCTGGGGACTTTAGCACCCCTCTGACAAAAGTGGACAGATCCTCTAAATAGAAAGTAAGCAAGCACATAAAGGACTGAAGGGTGACCCTAGAACAAATGGGGTTAATAGACATATACAGACCACACCATCCCAAAATTCTTAAATAGTCTTAATTTCCTCTGGTTCTTGTAAGCCAGCACTAAGGTAAGAGCAGGTACACCCCATACTCCACTAAGAGAGAAGGAAGGGAGACTGAGTGGACTCTGGTCACACAGCTGGCGCTAGAGCTGAAGGGTGACAAGCTGGCCTAGGCCCAAAGACCTCAGGGCCTCACACTCCCAGTGTGCTGGGTCCATGACCAGTGACAGCGCTAAAGAATGACCACAGATTCCCTCAACATCAGGCTCTTGGTGCTGGACACCTCCTTATACCCCAATGCCTGGAATGACTGAATTTTCAACAACTTACTATTCCCTACACAGAGTAGTGGGTTAGTGAAATGCATTCTGTGGCTCCAGCTTACTAGAAAGGAAAGAAACAAAATTTGGAAGCAAATACTTTCTTTCCAGGGTAGTGAATAAAATGCAACAAAATCCATCAGCCTTAAGTGACCCCTAGCTCTGTCCTCTGTGGACCGTGATTCTTTCTGGAGATGGCACCCGCAGCCCCCATCACCTGGAACCTTGCAGAACTGTGGGAGGTCAGCAGGGAACAGCTGGCAGAGATCATTAGTGCAATTAGTTTCCTCAGCCTGTGTTTAATTTAAATACTTAATGAGCAATCCTACACAATTTTAATTTTGGTTCTTTAATTAATAGGGCTGAAATTGGGAAACGGCACTTTTTGTCTTAATATTTTTAGCAGATTCGACTTGTTTTTATTCCTGCTCATTAGTGCTTCATTTTAGACATCTGTCTGATCTGTACATTCAGCTGATGACCCCACAGGGCCACGTAAGTGCCATGCAGGCCTTGGTACGTGGAGTTGCTTTATCTACACATGCAGTGTGGTGAGCAAGAGAGTCAGGGTCCCTGGGAGGGGGCTGACTGGAGAAGCACAATTCTAGGGGAAAGTGCGTACTTCTAACCCTCTCAGGGGATGGGGGTGCACGTGCTTGGCTAGTGGTATTATTCACCCAAATGTCAAAGTGGGTTTCCAAGGTTCCTGTCCCCTCTCCAGAGCCCTCAGCACCCTACACCCACACATGCGTCTCCTGGCCTTCGGCATGACTGAGCTTGCTTCTCTGGAAAACATTTCCACTGGAATGTTTCATTTCCATTCCAAGAATTTCCTTCACTTGCTGATGGCCAGGATCATGCGTGGTCAGGGTTCTGCCCACCCCCTTACCGGGGCGAGTTCTAGCCTTCTGCTCTGATCTTTCCTCTCGTACTGGTGGTGCGAGGCTTCAGTTCCTCAGATTTAAATAGTTCAGCGAGTTCCCCTTAGGCAGATGAAGGTCAGAACCACAAGCTTCAAAACCACAAGCCAGCCTTGGACTGCCCAGGAAAATACCAGAGCTCTCGTTTTACAGTTTCCCACTGTCATCACCTGTGTCTGCCATTCCCAGGGCCCTGAGTTGGTTCCTTCAGAGTGCCTGGGACGGAAAGTGACTTTTATAAAGTGGTTTGGCCTCTTAATCTGTATCTTCTGCACGTCATTTTTAAATTGCCTCTGACCCATTGGTGCCAACCTGCCTCCTCTGTGTCCTTCATGGAATTCATGTAAGGTGAGAAGTCTGCAAACCATGGGAGAAAGTGTGTGCAGGGGCAGTGAATGACATGGTGCTGGGGCTCATGGGGTCATCAACGGTGTGACTCTCGAAACCTCAGTTACCTCGTGCATCCAGTGGGCCAAGGATGCTTAAAGTCTGTTGGGAGAATCGCGTGATGTTTTTAGCACAGTTATGACACACAGCAAACCCTTGGCAAGGGCCAACTCTGCTTTCTGACCTGGGCCTCCCGCTTCATGGCTTCCCCCAACACAAATCACAGGTAGGAGTCAGAACCCAGCCCTTGCTTCAGAACAGTGAATTAATTGCAGCCGGCCTTTTTGCAGAAATGCACCTGCAGTTTGGTTTTCTACATCATAGAACATTTTGGACAGATTTGTATGACTTTTCTTGCTTCACAAAATGGCAGTGTCGAGCAGGTGCTTTGCCTCTGTCCACTCCTTCTCCTCTGACACTTTGACACAGGTTCCCTTTGTTGAGAATGCGCATCCCAGACCTGTTTGGTTCCTTTTCTCAGACTCATTTGTTGCATGCTCTGCATAAACTTCCCACAGTGCCCCAACTAACAACAACAATAACAAATGCTCGCTCATCCCCCCTTCCCGCAGTTTTCTCCGAGGTGTTTGCCGTTAGTTGCATTAGTTACATAACACATACAGTGTTCTTTGTCTGCACTTGAGGAAATTATTATCATGCATGTTTGAGCTTCATCTATGCCATCTTTGGTAAATTTACTAATTTTTATTGTTGGAAAGAGGTCATTTTTCTCTCCTTGGGTCTGCGGAAAGTGTCCCTAAAGTTTTTTTAGAAAAGCTTCAGCAGGACAAACAATTCTTTATCATCTGACATTGATTTACCTGCGTGAGGACAGCTGTCCTGTTGTCCAACTTCGCATCCTACCTGTTTCCAAACCAGAAGTGGCGCACTGGCCAGGGCAAGGAATTTCCTATCCCATCACAGAGTTAATTTTCCCCGGATGTTTATTTTATTGTGAAATATGGTTTCCATATGCAGGGAGGGCCTAAAGGGGAAATGCACGGCTCAAGGGATTGAGCGCATCGGCACCTGCGGCAGCCCTCCCCCCATCCTCTTCCCTACCTCATCTCCTCCCCAGGTCACCAGCACCCTGACCTCATAGATGGTTTCCCTGTTTTCTTCCCAGCTTGAGCCACGTGGCATCTCCTAAGCCAGTGGTTCTCAACCTTCCTGATGCCACGACCCTTCCTGATGTCGCGACCCACAGGTTGAGAACCTTGTCTAAGCGATGCTTACATTTTACCAGTGTTTGATGCTCGTGTAGGCAGAGCCGTGTGCAAGTGTTCATTCTCTCTTTGTTCTTTATTGTATTTTGGACATTCTCACCTGGGCTTTGGGTTTGGCCCAGTTAGCTGCTCTCGCTACTGTGGCATGTTCTGCTACACGCATGTACTGCAACACATCTGTCCTTTTCACTGTTGCTGGACATTTGTGCTGCTTGAGGTGTATGGCTGCTGTGCCCATGGCCAGCTTCTGAGTGCCCCACATAGTCCTGAGGGGCGCTGAGGGTGGGCCCACAGGGACAGTCCAGTGGGGCTCTGTTGTCCACACATAGGCGTCCTGCCTGGCAGCCTCGGCTGGTCACTGTCTATGACAAGTGGAGACAGCATGCCATGTGGAAGGAAGAACTTGATCAGAGAGATGTCTGTCCGCAGGGACCTGGCTCACAGATTCTGGGGCAACTGAGAGGACGCAGGTCTTTGATTGTAATGTGTTAGAAATCTTTGAGATCACCCAGAAAAACATTCAGTAAAGCACTCTCTCTCTACAGAGCACACCTCCCTCTAACTTCCAGCTGCCCCACACCATCTCCTCGCTGGTCTGCAGAGGGAAGATTTCTCAGAACTGACGGCGCTGATAGCCAAGGCCCTGCACCCTTCCATACTGAACACAGCTGTTTAGGGGGACTCGGATTCATGTTCAATGCTAGATGTGAAGCTTTATGATGCCTCTTATTGTACTTCTCAGACATTATCTGCAAAAACTATCTAATTTGCAGCATTGGGTACATTGTTCCCTGTCATCCATTCTAATCCTTTTTCTTTTTAATGGTTCTGAGACAAACATTTGTTAAATTAGAGGGTATTAAGACTCTTTTACCCTGAAGTATGGGTGAGCGTTTTCAGAAACCTGACCAACAGATACAAATACAGCTGCTATTAGCTCTCAGTAACCTTCCCTCCTTTCTCTGCAGACAATTTTTTTGGTGGAGGAGCAGGTTCTGTTCAGCGCCACAGGCAATAGGAAAGAAGGCTGTTAAGACAGATTAAGATTCTCAGGATTTTTCCACAGTGGTGTAAAATCAGCAATATATTTGTTTTAAGTAAAAGCATAAAGAGTAATGATCATGTTTTATTTAACATT
The DNA here is from genome assembly GCA_963574655.1 of Perodicticus potto. Classification (NCBI taxonomy): domain Eukaryota; kingdom Metazoa; phylum Chordata; class Mammalia; order Primates; family Lorisidae; genus Perodicticus; species Perodicticus potto. The sequence goes on from CAUYRH010141251.1 coordinate 5,099, forward strand.
TTTGAAATGAGTGATTCCTCTCTGGGCCATTCTCCCTCCCGGCCTCTCTGTCCGTGGGCCGCCCCGCCTGTTTCTGTTCTTACTATCCAGCCCTAATTGGAGTGCTGAGATCTGGTGTCAAGCATCATTTATTTCTCTTTTTCATCCATTTAGTTTACAAAATGAGCCCAAAGTCACAAATAAAATGCTATTAGCTATTTTTATCAAGTATTACAGGGTTTGGGTTGCTCTACCCTCTACATTTCTGGTGATTAATAAGAAATCCAGAGAGACATTTGTACTTTTCTAGGAAGAAAAGGTGATGGTTGCAGGCACTTAGCAGCCTTTCTAAATGTTGATAGTAATGTCCATCTCCTGTTTGAGATTCAAGAATTGCAGAGGTCCAGCTTGACTTAACTCATTCTGGGCACCAAGAATGAGCTACATCTATGGGAATATTTACCTCTTCAAAAGAAAGCATTAGGGGAGAAAAGTGGGACCATAGGCCCCATGCAGTGGCAGGTCCTATGGCTCAGGGCTACTCTGGAAGGCGGAGCCTGAGGCAGGTGTAACGGCAAATCCGCCTGTGGCCACACAGAGTGAGGAGGACAGCTTGGTCACCCAGTGCAGCTGGTGGGGACACCAGTGAGCTCAGTCACATGCTGATGTAGGGATGATATGGGAGTTTAATTATAGTGCTTGCTGAGCAAATTAAAGAAAGGCTCTGTTATTCTACACTGATCAAGACTGACCCTGAACATCTGAGTATAGTTCTCAGCTGCAAACATCTCTTCCAAGCTGTCATCTGAGATTAACGATGTCCTTGACTGTCATCTAACCCGGGGAACCCAGGAAGGACATGCAGGGTTTTAGGACAGATTATCTGTAGCAGTTGATTATTTCACCCTCTGACAACTGTGCAGGTTGTTTTTCAATGACATAAAAATCATTGTGAGAAAAAAAAGGAAATAGCTCGATGAAATCAAGAAGTGGTGTGCGGTGTGTGGTTTCATCACGGGGAAGGTGACCTCCATGGCAATTTTGCTAAGTTCCTCAAGAGAATGAAGTGAAAATGGTCAAACCCCTCATGGGAAATATTTAAAGGGAAACAGATTAATTTCTCTTCTGTAGAAGACTACACGTTTTCAGCCATCTTTTGGGTAATACTCGTTGGTACAAACTTCCCAAAGACAGTTAATTTAAGATTCTGAACACAGTTTCTGAAGTGGGGAAGGAAATTGGAATGTTAAGTGCACATGGAAACGAGTTCCTGGTAAGATGCTTTGAAAGAAAGCCACAGCAAACAGGGACGGGGATGTGGCACCCCAAATGGCTTTTACCACATATGATTTAAAGGTGTTTCATTGTGAGTCAGTGCACAGCTCTACCCCTCTGACTTCTACTTTCCACATAGTGAAGATGCCCCAAGAACAATAATCTCATGTTCTCCATTTTAATATTCCTGAATTGCTTTAGCACTGATAGTGTTGAAAGCTGACTAGCAGGAATAAGTGTGGGTCTAGGGAAAGTGTAGCTGTACACTGAACACACTCTGGGAAGGCTGACTGCTCTGCCCTTGAGTTCTACCTCCGCGTGTGGTCAACAGGCAGGAGGGGCATGGCCCACATGGCTTGTAGACACAGTGAAGGCAGCAGTGCACACGTGGCCTGGACACACAGTGAGGGCAGCAGTGCACACATGGCCTGTACACACAGCAAAGGCAGTAGTGTACACATGGCCTGTACACACAGTGAAGGCAGCAGTGCACACATGGCCCGTACACACAGCAAAGACAGCAGTGCACACATGGCCTGTACACACAGTGAGGGCAGCAGTGCACACATGGCCCGTACACACAGCGAAGGCAGCAGTGCACACATGGCCTGTACACACAGTGAAGGCAGCAGTGCACACATGGCCTATACACACAGCGAAGGCAGCAGTGCACACATGGCCTGTACACACAGCGAAGGCAGCAGTGCACACATGGCCTGTACACACAGCAAAGACAGTAGTGTACACATGGCCTGTACACACAGCGAAGGCAGCAATGCACACATGGCCTGTACACACAGTGAAGGCAGCAGTGCACACGTGGCCTGTACACACAGTGAGGGCAGCAGTGCACACGTGGCCTCCTCAGGTGTGGCATTGCTTTCCAAACAGGCCCAGATAACAGTCCTGAGGAGGTATCAAAATGAGTAGTCAGCGAATAGCATGTGGTGCATGTGCCTGCAAACCCCCTCATCACACAGTAACCAGCCGGTCAGAACAGAAGATTGAGGAGTCTTGTGTGAGGACCGCATCCCAAGCAACTTTAGTGACATGCAGCAGATTTAATCACTGCCAAGGGATGCCACTAACGTTTAGAGTGATGGCTGTAGTTTTTGTCTATGATAAGAGCCTCCAAAGCTTTCTTTGGGTTTCCATTCTCTTTTGGTGAAGATTTATCTACTGCTGATAAAATCTTAAGCTAAGCAAGAAAATAGCCTGGTGGGTATTGCAAATCCTTTGCCAAGTTTAGCAATACATAAAAAGCAAATCAACTGCAAATTTCTGATTATATTGCTTGTAATAACCTGTTTTTCAAATACACTTACATAACGCTGTCCATTGAGATAATTGCATAATTTGGTAAAAAAAAAAAAAAAAAATCTTTGAATTGCTGCCCACATGGTACAACACTTTTCTGTACTTGCTGAATTGTACAAATGGTTGCAGATGGGACTTCTAGAAAGAGAGGATATGTTCTGCTTGTCACCATATATAGAGAGACAGAGAGAGAAAAAGTGAACTATGAGGTCATATAGAAAGAACCCCAAGAGATCTGGGCTCTTATCTGAACCATGCCCCTTGTCTACGGCCATACCACCCTGAAAGCGCCCGATCTCGTCTGAACCATGCCCCTCGCGTAGCTGAGGATCTGAGCAAAGTGTTGACACTTTCTGGTCCTCAGCCTCAGCCTCTACACCTACACAGTCGGGGGCTGAAAGACTCACCTAACACGGTCCCATCGTGGGGCCTGTCCTTGCAGTCAGGGAACCTTGCCACAGAGCTGTCCATGGTCATAATTTTAGTGCTGAAAGTAACAAAACAATGGCACGTGCCAGTGTTAAACCCCAAACACCTTGAGCCCCATGGGCACCCCTCAAACCCCTCTAACCTGTCCAGATGCAGATGGGGCCTACATCTTCTTCATGGTCCTTGGGGCAGCCTTGTCTACAAATGGCTCCAGAAGTCAAAAGCATTTTGAATGTCAGCTGGAACAGGAGGGGTATGGCAGGGGCAGGGAAAGAGAATGAACTGGATGAGTTTACAGCCAAAAAGGTGAGCTGTCCTGAGCCCATCAGCTGGCACCTCTGGGGACAAGCCTGACTCAGTCCTCCTCTGCACACAGTGTTGTGGGATCGATACCGCCAAACTTTGTGTCTAAAGCAAGTTATACTGAATGCAGGACACAGGCCTGAAGGAAACCACCATTTCTTGACCCTAAAGTGATGGCAGTGGATGGAGAATGCTGAAAATGGACCCCTCTGCCCAGCCCTGTGCACCAGGCCTACAGATACTCAGGAAATGTCCCTTTCTTGATGTCTAGTTCCTGGTGCAAATTGAATTCTGGTATTGTTTGAAGTCTAAGAAGAAGAATGTGATGAAAGATTTCCTGTGAGAGACCCCAAAATAGATCCTCTAGGGAAGCCTTATCCATTTCCACAGACCCAAGTGGGGCCTGATCCGCACGTTGCGGGGAGAGTTAACTAGATTTTCTGTAATTCCTAACAAAACTGTGAGCATGACAACAGTTGCCCTACCTGAAGTTTAGCCTGAGGCCAGTGTTCTTTTAAGCGTAGCAAAGATTTGCCTTTAGTAAGACGAATTCCAAGATTGGCGCATCTCTGCCCTGCCTCTGTGGAGGTGATGTTGGGAGTGCCACTCTAAAGTCCGAGCTGGTGAGCCGTCTTGTTGTGAAAATCAGCAGAAAGCAAGCTCAAAACCTGCCTTCCAGTCCTGGCTATGCAATGGTGCTGAATTCTGCCTACTTGACCCGGGTCTTGGCTTTGTGCATGTGCTCATGTGCCCGATGTGGGGCAAGGAACACCCCATTACCCCAACGGCTTGTGTTTCCTCAGCCCTGCATGGGGCCTGCCGTCTGATATAACCCTGTCATCCTTTTGTGAGCACCTTCTCATGAAGACCTTGTCCTGGAAGCCGAGGCTACAGAGATGGGCGAGGTACAATCCATTTCACAGGCAGCACGCGGTTTTGTCAGGGAGGATAACAGAGAAGCAAATTTTGGCAAGAATACAAGTTAAAATATTATAGTCAATGCAGTGGCTACAAAGTGATAAGGATGGGGTCATAGAAGAAGTTTCGTCCTAGTGAGAACAAACAAAAATATTCCTATCTGAGTTTTGGATTGCAAAGATGGATGGAGAGAATGTCTATGGGGACTGGCCAGAGAGCGGGGTGGGTGACCGGCGTGGGGATGTGCAGGGAGGGTGTGGAAATGCTGTCGGGCCCACTTGGGCTGGGGTATGGGGCAGAGTCTGGGGGGAGGATGCAGCCTGCAGCATGGGGGACATGCTGGGGCATCTGAGTGGCAGCTCGAATTTCCTGAGTTAGTGCAGGTAGCCTGGGAATGTTGAAAGACTGAGCAGCGGAGTAGGGTGACCCATTAGCGATGAGTCGCCCAGTCCGGAGTGTGGTCAGCCAGGAGGGCTGGCAGGGGAACCCGTGACGCCCCAGCAGTAGGTGGTGCCAAGGGCAGGGGCCACATCTGGGATCAGAGGATTGAGACGGCTGTGCCACCCCAAGGTTCGGGACCTCAGGGTGGACAGATGCTGGAGCAAGCACTGAGGCATAGACTGGAGCGTGTGGGGTGCAGCTGTCAGCACAGGACTGGAAACGGTGAGGTGGGGAGCTGAGGCAGACGCGTACCAGTGAGCCGCGTGACGGCTGGCCCAGGAATGCACAGACTCACTCAGTTCTGCAATCCAGAAAATTCCTTAAATGCCTCCTCATGCCTGCAGCGGGCTTGTCACATGAGGCCAGCTTCCCTGTCAGCCACACAGCAACTGCGAATCACCATGCACAGTGTGCCTCAGGGGAAGAGCACGAAAATCTGGGAGCAGGGAAACGTGTGTGCTTGTGTGTGTGCGTGTATGTGAGTGTGCATGTGAATGTGTGTGCACACACGTGTTGTGCGCGTGTATATGTGTGCATGTATGTACGTGCATCAGCATAGCAGAGCCTCCTGGAGAAACTTGCTCTTGAGCAAAGTTTCAAAGAATGAGAGAGACTGGCTAAGTGGAGATGATATTTTTTAAATGTGCTATGTTTGAAGTGAGAACCGGGGCACAGGGTTCCAGTGAGGAAAGAGTCTGGAGGGAGGTTGGGGAGGCCCGTGGTCATCTAAGGGACTCAAACTTCATCCTTAGAAGTACAGGAAATGGATGGAGTCCTAGATTAGGGACTAGATTTTAAAACACATCTGAAGGGCACGGGGCCAGGGGAGAGAGGAGGCCACCTGAGGCCCACGGACCTCGCAGAGGACAGCACTGGCCAGGCTCTGAGGAGAAGCCGAGCATGAGGAATGGAGGGAGCACAGGGTCGCAGGGCGGCAGCACAGCAGGCAGAGACCAGATGGACACGGAGCCAGGGAGCTGGAGAAAGGGGAGAGGTCAGATGGTTCAAAGAACTGGGATCATGGCGGCATCAGTGTCAATAACAGAGATGTACAGAGAAAGGAAAGAGGCACACTGGGGTGGACAGGCAGTGGGCTGGGGGCTTTGCAGTACTGGGAACAATTTCTGGAATGCAGTAAGCACTCAGATATTTGGGGGCTGAGAGATGTTTTCACTGGGGATACTAGGGGGCTGTCCCTGGGGGCTGGACAATAGCCACCGGACACGTGGTCCTGGAGCTCACGGTGGGGGTGTGGGACAGGGGGCGTGGTCTGGAGCTACTGTGGGCCTGGGCGACACAGGGGCTTGGGGACGAAGGGGCTGGAGGGCACAGGTGCCCAAACACAAATGTCCTGAGAAATAGAACTTGCCAGAAGGGAAAAGGTTCAAGGTTAGAATGGGGGATGCCTGCATCTGAGAGGCTCAGAGGAGGTCCCAAGGGAGTGAGGCCCATAGCGGGAGATGCGGACAGGGTCACTGCTCTGGGGCGAGCCCCCTGGTGAAAGGAAGAGGGTCCCTGAGAACCCAGTGTGGGTACGGGCAGCACCTGGGGCAGAGGCTTGGGCCTGGGACAGGCCTGCTGGGCAGGCCTCCACCCCTCTGCATAGTCATAGAGTCTTCAGTAAAATTAAAGGCCCCAATATGTCCCGGCCACCGCCACGGACCGTCTCTCCCGCAGTTTCATTTCCTTCTTTGGTGGCAGCCCCGCTGTTGTTTCCTTGTCCCTTCTCCCTTCCAGGCCTCTGGCATGTCTGGACCAAGGGCAGACAGCTCAGGCAGGGCCTCCAGGCCACCTGCCTTCAGCCTTCCCCACCTCAGCACCTTTTCCCTTCTGCAGCCCCAGTCCAGAGACTGGCCTGCCCATTACCGCCTTTGCTGCTGTTTCTGCATGGCCTGCCCATTACCGCCTTTGCTGCTGTGCCTGTAGCCACTGTTAGTGGTGTTAACTGGACTCCTGCAGGACCACGGTAGGCACCCTGCAGAGATGCATCGAGGGAGGGTGTGAGGCCATGGCTCTTGCTGAGGGGGGCAGTCTCAGGTGAGCAGGTGGGGGGCCCAGGTATTGTGCACAGATAGCCTACACTTTTAGACACCTCATGTCAAGGCTCCGATGTTTAGAGCATGTTTTGGGGGTCATTGTACAGTACTTACAGTTTTGAAATAACACAGAAATATTTCCTCTTGATAAGTCACTGTGTGAGTTTTGCTTCATAAATGTTTTAAGTCAATATTTAATTAACAAACATTGAAATATTTACTCTTGCTAGATCCAGGGAAGAGCCACAGTGTGTAGTAAGATACAGGCTCATGACTGATTGCAGCAGCTCCCAGACTGTTTCCTGCTGAGACAGAGACCTTGATCCCTTAGAAGAGGGTTCCCAGCTTGGTACTACTGACATTTTGGTGGGTGTTTTTTTGTCACGGGACTTGTCTTGTGTGCTGTGGGATGGTGAGTCTCTACCCACTAGAAGCCTGTAGCACCTCAATTCTTAAAATCAAAATTGTCTCCAGACATGGCCAAATGTCCCCTGGGTGGCAAAATCATCCCTAGTTATGTTGAAATGTTGACATATGTAAGTTATTATTTAAGTTTGCAAAGCCATAGCAGAGTTAATATTGCTATTTAATTCAGACATTTATTTACTGAGAGCTACAAATTAAATCTGTGTGCCAAGAACACTGTGGAAATGTGACAGTTGGGGCCCAGCCTCATGGGGTCCACTCTTCTGGCATAGGGGACCTGTGGGGAGACTTGTAACCTAGCCTGAGAACCAGAGGAGTTCCCAGAAATGATCTCTGAGCCTCAGACTCGGATATGAGCAGAGGTCAGCGAGTTCAAAGGAAAGGAGGTTGTTAGAGACTCCGTTCCCAGCAGAAAGACCAGGGTGGATAGAAGCATAGGGGGAAGAGATGGAAGGCGACCGAACGGGAACTCAAACCCAGGTTTCTCGACTCTCTTCTCAGTATTTTTATTTGAACGCTTTTCCTGTAAAATTGGTGATTCAGCAGCTAATGTGGCTCTAACTCTAACTCAATAATTTATTTACCTTAGTGGCAGCCTGGCCACCAGTTGTCACTTTTCATATTGAAAGGTAAATACCTGTTGATGCTAGCTGTTACATGTCTTATTACATTTTACAATCTTTATCAGTACAAGGTTCAATAGCTTTGGAGGACACATAAATGGTAGCATTAATTTTCAAGGGCTGCCGGAAGGAAGCGCCTCAAACTGGGCAGCTTAAAACAACAGGGACTTACTCTTTTACAGTTCTGGAGGCCAGAAGTTCCAGATCAGGTGTGGCCAGGGTCTCCCTCTCTCTGAAGGCTCTGGGGGAGGATTTCTCCAGCTTGTGGTGCTTCTGCAATCCTGGGCAATCCTTGGCCCCAATGTCTATCTCCTTCTTACATGGCTTTCCTCTGTATGTCTCTTTATAAGGACACCAGGCACAGAGATTCAGGGCCCACCCTCCTCCATTTATGATCTTATCTTAACTTGATTTCATTTGCAAAGACCCTATTTCCAAACAAGGTCCTGTTCACAGGTACTGAGGGTTAGGACTTCAAGTTATCTTTTGGGGGATACAACTAAGCCAGGACACTAGTTATGTCAGAACTATATGTAAATGACACATTCTGAGGCATTACTATCTCTTTGGTTTTTTAAATTTTTAGGCGATTATTTAAAATATTTCTAATCTAAAATATATTTGCAACTTAACTCTAATCTCTCCCTGAGAAGACTGGGAGATTTCACTAAAGCAGCTGCTCCCAGAAAATGGTGATAGGATTGGAGTCTCAAACTTCCTGAAAAGTCAACAGAATCACCCGCCAGTTGTAGCTGGAAGGAAGTGCAATCACAAGAATAACTGAAAGAGGTGATGTCATGTGTTGGGGGGAGCTGGGACAGTGAGTGGTGCTCACACTGATTCAGAATGAGGGCTCCACCCAAGGCTGGACCTCAGGATGCTCCATTGTGAATGTAACATCTGGTCTCTACTAAAGAATTCCTTTCTTAAAATAGTACATGCTGTATGTTCTTAGCAAATCTAAAAATACTACTTAGGGTTACTGATTTAGTGCCTCAGTTGCCCAAAGTGATGTGCTTATTACTGGTTTAAAAAGAGGAGGAGAATGAAGAGAAAGAAGGAGGGCGGTGCCTGTGGCTCCAAGGAGTAGGGTGCCAGCCCCATATGCCAGAGGTGGCGGGTTCAAACCCAGCCCCGGCCAAAAACCACAAAAAATAAAAAAATAAAAAAAAAGAGAGAGAGAGAAGGAGGGAGAGTTGACCATCACAAGTTAATCCTCATTTGGCACATCAGGCCCAGCTCACAAAGTACGTTGCGTTGAACAAGCAATAATGGCTATCTGGATGCCAGTCTACTAATTGATTTTGTTCATTTATCCATTCAGCAAATATTTGTTTTGAATGGATTAGGCATCAATAACAAGCATTGTTTGTAGAAGTTTGCAAAAGAGACAAAATTCCTGCCCTCATAGATTCTACAGTCAAGTAACAATGTTAATCAAATGATCACACACACCCCTAAGTATTCTCGTCTAAGTAATTTCTATGAACTTGAGAGCATCCACAGGGGGTCCGACAAAGTCTGTTGTCTCATGAAAAGCACCCTTGAATATTGGAGGGAGGTCACAGCTGAAGGGGGATTTGGTTCTAATCTTAGTGAACAAGAGTGAAGGTACCACATGGTCCAAGTAGGGGTTACAAGATGTACAATGGTCCAAGACATTTACTGAGATGAAAATTTCTTCAAATGATAACACATTTGTCGGTTTCTCCCTTGATTCTGTCTTTGATAAATATATGTTGAAGCTATATTGTTTGGTGTGTACAAGTTTAAATTATTGTATCTTTCTGGGGAATCAAAACTTTCATCAACATGTAATGATGTTGTAATACCTATGAATACTTCTTTGGTAATTTGTATGACATTAATATTATTTCCTCAGCTGTCCCATCATTACTATTTCCATGGTATATGTTTTTCCATTCTTTCTTCATTTTTTGAACCTTTTTGTGTCTCTTGTTTTAACTATGTCTCTATAACTAAATTTACTTTAAACTGTTTCACACTCTTTGTCTTTTAACTAAAGAGGTTAGTCATTAGCATTGATTATAATTTTTCATATATTTTGATTTAATTCTACCCTTTTTGTAGAGTTTAGGGTTTGATTTTGCCTTACTATAAACTAATAATTAGCCTAGTCCTGTTTTGTAGATACTGAAGAAGGAGAAGCCTCCAGAAACAGAGACAAGGGATTCTTTTTACTTGAGGAAAAGAAAGTGGCATTATGGCAATCTTTGGCTCCCAGAGTCAGTAGCGTGGTAATTGCACATTGAATTTCTAATGTTTTTATTGGTTGCTTTAAAAATTTTAGCATGTATTTGACTTAATCTAAAATTAACTAGCATCTTTACCTCTAGGAAAGAGGTAAAGACATTAGGAAGTTTTAATTCTGATCACCCTCCCTCAGGAGGTAAAGATTTAAAAATCTTTTATTTTTAAAATAAAGATTTCAATTCTGACTTAAGTAGACAAACTATGCAATACACAAATTATTTCTTTTTATGCAGTCCATTTGTGTATGCTTAGCTTTAGGCTTCACTGGCAGGGAACTTTCTCTGGCTGTTTCTCTGGCAGTGTCTTTGTTTTGCCCTTGTTCATGGAAGATTTTTTTTCTGCAAGGTAGAGAATTCAAGGTCATTTTCTCTTAGCATGTTGCATATATTGCTCCACGCATTTTAGGATGCCAGTATTGCTGTTGAGATGGTCACTGACACTAATTAACATCCATTTGTAGAAAATTTGTTTTTTTCTTCTGGTTACTCTGGAGGCATTTTTTTCTGTTTTTGGTATTCTGCAAATTTAATATGATGTATTCAGGTATGGATTTTTTTCCTTTAATCCTCCTTAGGATTTTAAGGCCTTTGTAAACATGGAGATTGCTATGTTTTACTAACTCTGAAGAATTCTCAGCTATTGCTTCCCCTCTTTGCGTAGCATTTTTCTCCTTTCTTTCTTGTCTCTTACAATAAGACTGCTGGATTTTTCCCCTTTCATCTCCATGCTTCTTAATCTCCTTTTCATATTTCCTATCTTTTAGTTTTTCTCTCAATTCTCATCAGATCTAACTTTTCCTTTACTCTTTTTTTGGACTTTGCCTACACTGCTACTTAATCTCTCTACTGAGTTTTTAATTTAAATTATAACAGTTTCTATTTTACAGTTTTATTTTTACAAATCTGCTTGATCATGTCATAATCTTTGATTTCCTTGTAATGCTTTTAATCTCCTTTGTTGTTTTTAAATTGTTCTTTAAAAATATATTTTATATTATTTATACATAAATTTCAACCTCTACAGTCTTTACAGGTCTGATTCTGAAGTTTGTTTATCTACAGACTCTTGATCATAGCTCATTTCCTCAGCATTTAGCAATTTATGATTATGAGCTCATGACCCTTCAAATTTTCTCTGTGTTTAAGCTCGGAGACATGTTTAAAGTTGTTCTTCTGCAGAGTACTTACTTGCGTTTGTATCTGCCTGGTTCATGGGATTCTGCCAATCTGGAACCTTTAAAAACTAAATATTTGGATTAATGTTTTTTAGGCCACACTAGTAGTATGAATTTTGGCCTCAAACTGGCATAAGTATTTCTACAGAAATCTGAAAGACGAGTTCTTTTTCCTTTGCCCTTTTCAGTGCTCCTAAAGTCAGGACTGTGGGACACTGACTCCGATCTGACCTCCACCCTGCTTGGGCCTCTGACATTTTCTCCCGGCTCCCACAGGACTATGGCCTGGTAAACCTTTGGGCTCGATGGCTGAACTAACACAAGACTCCATTGCTTACCTTCAGGGAACATCTTTTTACCTGTTTATTTTCTACCTGGTTTGTGTTTTCTTTCCTTGTCTGGTCAGCCATGCTCCCCACCCCCTTGTCCATCCAACATGCGTGTGTCCCAGAAGGCCTCTCTCTGCATATGTGATGCAGCATGTTGCCCAGACAGTGGCCCAGTACCCCAGCCTCCCTCAGGTTCCCTGCTGGCCCAGAGAGGGAGGATGAAGGAGGATGGGGGAGGATGAGGGAGTTGAGGGAGGGTGAGGGAGTTGAGGGAGGGTGAGGGAGATGAGGGAGGATGGGGAGGATGAGGGAGATGAGGAAGATTAGGGAGGATGGGGGAGATGAGGGAGGATGGGGGAGGATGAGGGAGGATGGGGAGGATGAGGAAGATGAGGAAGATGAAGGAGGATGAGGGAGATGAGGGAGGATGAGGGAGGATGGGGAGATGAGGGAGGATGGGGAGGATGAGGGAGATGAGGAAGATGAGGGAGGATGAGGGAGATGAGGGAGGATGGGG
>CAUYRH010141252.1:0-25967 GCA_963574655.1 Perodicticus potto
CCTTTAAACAGGTTTAGCATTTTGACACGGACTCAGGAAAATGCAGTTAGATGATCTCAACAGAAGGAGAATCGTGGCTTCCAAATCATGATTTCAGAATTTCTTGAAAAAAGCTAGCCCTAAATATAATCTGTCAAAAGATCAAAAAAAATAACAGATACTATCAACAGAGTAATACACCAACAAAACGTCTCCAGTGACAACGCTTCAGAACTCACACAAGTCAAATCCATGATGGGAACATGAACAAAAGAGGGAAAAACAGAAGACTAATCCCTAAGAAATATAACTTGGAATTTTTAATTGACTGAAATTATTAAACATGTCCATAGTAAAATAAATATTTTTATTCAAAAGTAAAAATTAAATGTAGATGAAAATCAACCAATATTATAAGAAGTTGTTCATGGCTATTTCGTAGCCAAGTAATCTGTTAAATATTTTAAACAAAATTTTTAAATATGACAGTTTTCTTATTCCAGTGAGGAGGGAATTACTGGAATCTCAATGTGTTCAACAATGAAATGCTACAGAAAAATTTACTAGTAATTTACGTATTATAGTAGCCTCTACCAGGCATTTATGGTTAAATTCATTATACATTAGAATGATGCAGTGTAGTTATTTTTGTTTTTATAATGGTGTTAGTAGCTGCATAGAGGTCTGAGTTCTCCAGCAACCATTTACTTATTTGTACTTTGCTAAAAAGCTCCTACATAATGAGCATAGCTACATCAATTATTTCACTATGATATGTAGAGAAATTAAATTTTGAGCTCAGATCTACAAAATGAACCGAGACAAAAATAGCCTTCATGGCTGTTTCGATGATTCCTGAGCCACGCATGACGCTGATTAACAGCACAGCAACTTGCCTCAGCTATACTTACCTACTTCACATTGTTTAATATCGATAAGGGGACGTGAGTGCTGTGAAAACATTTTCCACAAAAAGTCTTGAAATTGTACACCTCTTTCCCTAATAACTGTAACTTACTCAATCTTGAGTTTTACTTGGCACTTCATTATGAATAATTATTTTAAAAATAAAACTAGGGTGGTGCCTGTGGCTTAATAGAGTAGGGCACTGGCCCCATATTCCGGAGGTGGTGAGTTCAAACCCTGCCCCGGCCAAAAAAAAAAAAAAAAACCAAAGGTAAATATAAAACTAAAAATTTATTCTTACATACTAGGAAAGTCACCTCTGATGGAGGTGTTTATAGTTTATTAGAAATAAAAGTATTTTCTTGCCCCAGGGCTATGATGATATGATACATTCCTACAATAAAATTGCATTGTTTATTAAGCACGTTTTATTCCAGTTACCTATACATGAATAAAGATAATTAAAAAACACCTGGAAATGATTTACCTCCTTTATATCCAGAAGGTTCCTTCAAGATCTAGTTTGATTCTAATAATACTATTTGGTTCTCAATACTTCATACTAAAAAATTAATTCAAATGCTGCACTTTTAAATCACTGATTTACTTACTATAAGTTTTATATGGTTATCACTTTTTCCTTGTGTTGCTCTTATATACTAGGGTCCACACTGACTAACTTTTTATTAATTCATTCAAGCTTTCACCTTTCTGTTTTAATGGGCTGTGTTGCAAAGGATTTGGCTTTGCCCACACAGGGGTGCTGCCTTCACGCTCAGCTTCTGGGTGGTGATCTATGCTATGCCTAAAAGAAGTATGCCACCGTCTCTGCTCAGGGTGGGAGCCAGCCACACCCAGTAATCTTAGGTTGGGATTCAGACAGGCCGGAAAGATCAGTCTTCAGATATTTGGTGGGGATTAATCACAACGGAATGATTAACCATATGATTTAGGATGAGGGGTTTGGGTCATACCATTTCAGTTGCCCTGTAAACTGATTTCAGCTATGTGGGCAATCAGTCAATTATGCCTACCTAATGGAGCCTCAATAAAATCTCTGAACACAGAGTCCGGGATAATCTTCCCGGATTGGCAACACTCTGTGCCTTTTGTCACAAATCAGTCAATGCTGGGAAGGTGACGCAGTCTGTTCTACTGCGAGGACAAGGGCGGCTTCACATCTCAACCCTGCTAAATGCGGCCATGTGACCCTTACTTTGGCTGCTTTTAATCTGTATATTTCCCCATAATAATTTATAACTTTAAATACAGTAGTTTTCAAGGAGTCCTGTGCATGCTTCTAATAAATTATTGAAGCTCAGATTGGTTTGGGGACTGGCTAGAGTCAACCCCTGCAGCTGGGTCAGAGTGAGGGCAATCTGCAGGTGACTGCGACCCCAAACTTTGCAGGTGGATTAACTCACAGGTGGGAATGATTAGACGCTAACATTAACTAAAAGACAAACACACACACATAAATACACCCACAGAGAAAACACTTGAATATATAAAGACAGAAACTCAGTCAAAACATAAAATGAGCATCAATGGGACAAATTGTATATTAACAAACATATTCTGACAACTTACTGTCCACACATCGCAGCTTCTTCTCACGCCTTTTGTGCTATGAATGGATTTTAATCGTTAATTCAAGTGTTGATGCAAAACAGCTTTAATTATAAGAGCAAAACACCCATAAATATAAAGTTTCTACAATTGAAAGCATTAAAGCATTAATTTTTGTCTCGATGAAAAGAAAATAACTTCACAGGACAGTGGAAAACGCATTAAATACAACTCCCTGTAATATTTTCATTTTTTCTTCATTTTGTTTTTTACATACAAAGGAAAATTGCTTTGTTCAGTTTTCTGAAGACATCATTTTTACACCTTTCCACATTACAGTATTATTCTTGTGGACAACCATATTAGGCAAAACCAATGTTAAAATGAAAAATTTGGAATTCCTAATTGTTTAGTACAGACCCAAACCATAATCTTCTGAAATTTGATAAGAGTAAAATGGTACTTCTCTGATCAAACACAGATATGAGTTCATGATATGGTGATGAGTATAACTCTAAGAAGTGGATTTGATACATCAAAACCAAATCAAATAAAACAAAAAATCAGTATTTACTTTGCTTCTATTAAGTTTTAGTACGTTACCCACTTACAGTGGCTAACAAACCAAAGTCCGTTAGAATCAGCTAAGGAGTTCTGGGACACCTATATTCTAATTTAAGATATTCTAATTTGGTAGATGAGGCAGGATCCTGAGTTTCTTCATTTTAACAAGCTCTCTAGATAGCTCTGTTGCATAGCTAAGTTTAAGCACTACTGACCAACTAAATTAAAAGTTTCTCCAGGACTGGACTCGGCATATGGCTTTGCATTAAATAAATGTTGTGGAAATTTAATTCATTACATTTTAGGATATAAGGTTTCAATAGTATACCATTTAACCTTCAATGTTTAGTGAATTGTGATTTTCATAAGGTATAAATATGTGTTTTAATATATGTCGTTAAATTATTTCCATGATACTTGCTTTGATTTGATAGTATATTTTGAGGAGTTTTTTATGAGAAATAAACACTTGCCATTTGTTTGGAATGTTTTGATGTTTCATTTGACAATATTTGAATCATATGTTTTCAGCAGAAACCTTTTCAACATAATTTTATTAATGTAAAAATTCAGTTCTTCATGCTTTTAAAATAATGAAGGTATTAGTACAAGGAAGCTATTTTCAATAGCTTTTAATGTATTAACACAAACTTATATTTGTTTTTAATATAAAGATCTCATTTTATTATTCATGTGATAGTATAATAAAAATTTGGAATTAAAGCACATTAAAAAGCAAGTTTCTTAAATTCTGTATATTAAGAAATATGTTTCTTATTAAGGCTATATGTTTAATTCAGTTGAGAGGAATAAGTGAATAAAATAAAATAACATGAAATAAAATAAAATGAAACTAGCCTATATCCAGTGTCTATTCACTCCTAAGCCAGAGGACGGGATCTTAATGACATGTACCATTGGTCAAAGGCAGAGGAAAATAGCGAGTTCAAGTTAATAGCTTTGTGATGTCTTGAAGCAGGACTGTGGGAGGGAAGAGAGAGTAGCATCATTCTCATTGGTTTAGGAAAAGCTTTTTACTGTCCAAGTTTTGCCATGTTTTTCAAAGAGCACCAAAATTCTGCTGATAGAAAATTAAATTCTTATATGCTTAAATTATTGTTTTAAATCTCTGTGGACTCAACATTATTCATACTCAAAAGGCAAAGGGAAACTCGTTAAAATTACAGGATGACAGCAGCAGGAAGGTTTGGAGGTATGCTGCAAACCCACAGCAGAGCTTCTGGGCTTCTTCCCCAAGGGGATTACAGCCTAGATGTTGAAGGGTGCATGTGAAATCTACAGTAACTCCATCTGGCATCTGCGGGTCACTGATGCCTTCTCAGTCTGAAAAGAAATCCAGGGCCTGAGCCCAGCACTTTGTAGCCTGGACCACATCTCAGCTGCTTTTTGTTAACCGAGCTGATGAAAAGTTCAGACTTGGAAATATTGAGAGTGCCTAGGTCACCTCAGGTGGAGATAATCAAATATGCAGAGAGGGTTCTAGCCAACATCATTGAGAAAAGAGAAGGCACGACAGCTGCACCACTGATGTTCACTAGGGGGCAGCACAGAGTATATCAGTGTGAAAACACTGTAGTTCCTTCAGAAACTTGGGAAAGTGGCTGGGGGGCACCTGAGATCGCTTCAGAACAGAAAAAAAACCTCATGACTTTTTTTTTTTTAATTATTTCAGGTTCATTGAGGGTACAAAGAATTAGGTTATACTCTTTGCATTTGTTAGGTAAAGTCCCTCTTATAATTGTGTCCTACCCCCAAGAGGTGTGCCATACACCATACTTCCCATCCCCCTCCCTCCTGCCCCCACCCCTCACCTTGAATCGATTTGAATTTTTCTCTTATGTGGGTATTAGATCGTCTACTTCCTTCATATTAGAATTGAATACATTGGATTCTTGTTTCTTCATTCTAAGAACTGACTTACTAAGAAGAATGAATTCCAGCTCTATCCAGGTTAATACAGAAGATGTAAGGTCTCAATCTTTTTACTAGATGAATAGTATTCCATATTACACATATACCACAGCTTAATCCTGCAATCCCATCACCAGGCATGTACCCAGAAGCCTAGTGGCCCTTACTAGCATGCCCCTTGAGGCTGAGAAAATGTCTATCTAATGGCCAATGCACACATGATGCTGAACAAATATGAGGTCTGATAAGTAAGTTTGCAGACTCATCCTAGAAAAGGTGCTACAGACCCCATTGCTGAATAGCAGTATGGTCACTTTTGAAGCACTCCCCTTGGGAAGCTAAGCAATGATGCCAGCACCTCGTCCACCCTTCAAGGCAATTTTAGAACTATTTTTCTGGAATGGCTATTAGAGCTGTCATCTCATATTACTCTGGATATCCTGAATGTCATCAAAATGTCCTCCTTTCAAAATTTCCTTTACCTTCAGGTAAAGAAAATTTATTGGGGGCCAGATCAGGTGAGTAGGGAGGAAGTTAAATATAGTTATTTATTTACTGGCTAGAAACTCCTTCATAGACATAGCTGTGTGAGCTGGTGCAATGCTGTGATGCAAGAGCCATGAGTTGTTGCTGGAGAAAAGTTCAGGTCATTTTTGTCAAACTTTTTCACACAGCCTTTTCAGCACTTCCAAATTAGTCAATTTGGTTGGTACAAATACTCACTGAATTAAATCCCTATGATATCAAAAAAAGGTTAGCAACATTGTTTTGACTTTTGATTTGATGGAACTTTTTGGTCTTACAGAATTGTCTTGACTTCCATTTACATTTTGACACTTTGTTTCAGTGCCATATTAGTATACCCATATTTCTTCACCAGGGATAATACAACCCAAAATATTGTCTTATCTTTTCAAAAGGTCTTGGCAAAGTTTAATTCTCCATTTTTTTTTTTTTTTTTTTGTACATTGGTGAGCATTCAGGACCATTTTTGCACACACATTTCTCATTCTAAGACTGTCAATTAACATTTTCCTAACTGTTTCTCTGTGAATGTTTACTTGGTCTCCTAGCTTCTCATAGTCAGCCAATGATAGTGATGCACAATTTGATAAGTTTTTGCAATGTTTTCATCAGTTCTACTCGTCCCTGGCAACTCTGACCTCTCTTCATCAGTGATGTTTCCTCTCTCCTCAGAAAAATGTTTAATACATTTGTACACTGCCATTTTCTTCATGGCTTTATCCCCATACACTTGGACTAACACAGCCCTGATTACACTTTCCATCTTCCCAAGTTTAACAAGAAAATTACAAACGTTTGTTCACTGCTTTTACTCAAGCTTTGATATTCTTGTGACAGCATGCAAAAATACACAACGATAATGAATGCCACTCAGCAAAACACCGTAACACATCGACATGAACACAGGTGTGGGACGTTGATGTACCAAGGTTATAAAACCTAACCAAGCTGATTTTATAGTGCTGCCTAAGTAAGGGCACAGTGGCAAGTTTGCAAACTTAATTGTCAGACCCTGTATATTATAACAGCCAAGGAGCGCATGTATCAATAATCTAGGAATGGGGGAACTTTAAAAGGAATAGGTTCATGTTAGGAAATAGCCTCGTTGTGGTCAAAAACCAGGTGCTGAAATTGATTAAGGATTTCACAAGACTTGAAAGACTGTACATTAAGAATCTCAAGAATCAGCTGTGACAACTGACTGTAGCCTCAATCCAATAAGCTGTGAATTGTATTAGCAAGAAGGGACACATCTCTTCTCTGTGAATGATGATCATGTAAAATCTATAAACATCAAATAACTGGATTGCATTGGATACTGAAAATGTTTCACTCTGGACCTATTTCCAACATCTGCTGTGTCCTCCTGTTTCTTATGTTTGTCCATTTGACGTTTAGGAAGTAGGTCTCATCTGTAAAAGATCTCAACTGACATCCTTTGGAAATTTACTGTTCTTCTGGGGGTTTTCTGTTCGTTAAGTTCAAAGGGAGGTCAGCAATTGAAAGAGACTGTGAGTCAGGGTGGAATTTCCTGAAGAAACTACAACTAGGCCAGTTACAACATAGGATAGATGGAATTGATAGCAGAATGCTACCAAAAGAGTTGCTCCCATGCACTTAACTAATGCCTGGGAGCCTCGATGCCTAAAAAGGTTCTTGTTGAGAGAAAATGAGCTGGCCTAGGGCCGGTGGTCAGAGAGCGGGCTAAAGAACTCATTTACTTCTATGCTTGAGTCGTCCCTGTGTTTAAGTGACATTAATCTCAGAATTGCATTTTCTTTTACCTTCTTAGCATGACTGCTCATGAATATGCGTTCATATGTACATGAGGCTCTGGGATGGGAGCCCAGCAGGGCAGAAAAAGGAGTAATGTCACTGCGATGTTTTGAAGATAAGTGATATGTTCAGTAAAACTTTTATTTCTGTAAAAAATAAAAAAACATAAAATGCTTGTTATGTTTATAAAGATTACTGGTGAAATTCCATTACAATGGGAAAGAAGTAGGGCGGAAGAGTTCTACATACGACAGATGTAAGTATCATTTCCACACCATAAAAAGAAATGGATAAAAGAGAAGGAAAAGGAGGTGTTTTTAAAGAACATTCAGGAAGAAAAAGGACATGAAGTAAAATATTATAAGGCTCAGAAAATAATTTCTCTATGAGGAGTGAGTGGACTGAGCCATCTGTAAGAAAGAAGAGCTTAGGAAGGTATCTTGGGAAACCTCAGGTTATACGAACATATGTATTAAAGAAAAGGTAAAAATATTGTATGGACAAATTCAATAAAGCTGAATATATTAAATAAACACTATGTAAACTATGCTTGGTCTTAAAACTCTTCTGAATTTCTGACTGTAGTAAGAGATCCAGAAGCAAAAGTCAATATATTGAGTTACAAAATGAGAAAATCTCATGGAAAATCAGATCCTCATACAAAGTTCCTTTTAGATTAGCTATTCTTTGAAAAATAAACATAATTAAAAATTTTATTCAAATTTCCCAGACAAAAGAATTTGAACTATATCTTATCAATGGTGAATAATAAATGGACACGAATTATCCACTACTTACCTTTTGCAATTAAATAGGTGTATAATATCATTTATATGATTTTGATTAGTGAGTTGAATTCATATGATTTCAAGGTATTTAAACATTAAACAAGGGGTTTGATACCTTCATCCACAACCTTGGACTTCCTTGCCTTATTTTTCTCACATAATGTTAAGTTGTTCAACTCTAAATCCTTCTATCATGGGCAATTTCAGGAACTTCACCTTCCTAGTTGACAACAGTTTATTGTTTACTAGATACTCATCAGTAAATAAGGTGAAATAGAAATGCGGAATGAAATGTAGGAAAATGCTATCTCTGCAATGAGCTGATTTTTTATTACTTTTTTGTTCCCTAGCTAACTCAAAAGTCTTAATTTTTTGATCAAATATAAAATACAGCATGTTGAAATATGATTTAAGTATAAATTGCACAACCAGAAAATTCTACTGTTACTGTAACAAGTAAAACAAATCAACAAATGACAACAAAAAAAGAAAATGCAGCAACGTATGTAGCTCACTGTTTCACTATAATGCTACGAAAGATAATGTGGGTAATAAAGGTCTTTTTTTAATCATGTGATACTGGAGATCTATAAGCATCACAGAAACATCAATACTGACCTTGACAATTAAGGTCAAATATTTAGAAAAATTTTGCAAACTATAGCTTCATCCTTTATAGTCTAACTAGACACAAAGAGAGTCCAGAAAGGCTCCCATACCTAACACATTATGGCCCCTGAGATCATCTACACTATGTGCACACATTTCTAGGCGGTTCAGTTTCTTAGGAATGATAAATGTTCATTAGATACAACAGAATAGGATTTAATTGCGGTGAAGTTGGAAGTGAAATACCTGGATTGAAATCCTAGTGTTGTACTTTGATAGCGATACAAATTTTACAAGGCATTTATCCTTTACTTTCAGTGAATTCTTCTGAAAATAACTGCAATTATATGTATATCTAAAAAGTTATACTAGTATTAATGACTGCCATTTATTGGATCCTTATTGTATACAAGGCCTATTTAATTCTCACAACACTCCGAGTTAGACATAATTATATCTATTTAATGCACAAGAAAGCTGAAGGGTAAAAAGGCTGACTTCAAAGCATGTAACTGCTCTAATGATAATCATACCTTCTATTCTTAGGTTCCAGACCATTGTGAGTGTATAATAAGAAAAACGGCATGCAGGATCTTTGCAAATTAAATGGCTCCTTGTAAATTGTTACCTATTACAGTACAGCATTTATACATAAGTTTTTCAAATAAGGAGGTGTTTGTTGCTCTAACCTCTAACATCATGAGACAAGAGTATAGAGTGATTATAGCGTTTTCAAGCCAGAAATAAAACAAATGGTTTCAAAATCATCTAGGTCTCTAATTCATAAGTTCAAAGTGATATACAAGGCAGTTAAGTGAATTGACTAAGATCATGCAGTGAGGTTGCAGGAGACCTGAGAACTGAATTGCAGATATCCCAAAAGAAGCGGCACTTTGAACACCTGCCTTTCCATAGATGATCTTCCTTCAAATATCCACATATGAAAGAAAATAACAATAACATTACATTCCTTTGATTACTAAAGTAAGCATAGTTTGATTCTAAAATGGAGAGTAATACTACACATTATATCAATGGGACATCTAAAGAAGTGGGAACAGAGAGCATCTCACATCATCACCCCCAATGCAGACAGTATATGAAATACTTGGGCTTTGAACATCAGCCTTGGAGAGTAAGCAGTAAAAATACAGTCTGGAAGTCAGTCGCTGTATATCACAACAAATAAACTGCTTATTTTGTGCTGATCTATCAGGGACAAGATGGAAAAAATTTTAAGCCAGTTTGCAGCCAGATTAGAAATATAGACTATAAGCTAAGATTTAAAAGGAAATTGAACATGATATGCAAATATGGACAAGAAACTCAACTGAGTGGAATGGCAGAAAATTTCATGTGAGTGCTCTATGACACAGGACATATTAACAAGAAATTGAGTTCTGTAAAATGAGCGTCCATAGAGGAACAGTGAAATAACGAAAACAGGATGAAAAGAGAAGTAGAACCCTATGGAAACAATCCCAGGACCAAATAACCAAGAAGACAATAATTTAGAAAAAGAGGGAAACGGCACATGTGGCAGAAAGGTAAGCTATTAACAGAGTGGAAAGAATTGAAGTGGTCGGGCCACGTGAGCAGCGAGCAAGAGAGAGACTTTATAACCGTACAAGAAGCTAACAAAGGGGGCGGTCAAATACTATTCAGGGCAAAAATAAAGTATTCTTGGGGTAGGGATCTGAACAAGTGAAACTAAAGGCTATATAAAATACAAAATATTTTTCTTAAAATAAAGAATTCACATTATTCCAAGAAAAGCAAAAGGTGTAGAATACTCAACACTGGTACCTATTCTGGTTCAACAATAAAGATATAGTTTTTCAGCAATCCACACAGACAGAATAAAGTGTTGGCAGAAGTGGTGGTGGTAAATATCTTCTAGTAAATGTGGTACAGACATACCTAGGTAAATACTTTCATATCAAAAATCAGTGGGCTCTGTGTGTATGTGTACAAACACATGCATTCATTTATATATGTTAGCGTGTGTGCATGTACAGACAGACACATTCATTTATGTATGTGTGTGTATGGAGAAAGACCAGGATACAATGATGCTAAATTATAAAAGCAAAAATTAAAGATTCTCAAACCTGTATGTTTAAAGGCAAGATACATTGTACCTATTATCTCCATTTGCAGAGTGGGGACAGGTGTATTCAAAGTACTGGGAATGGAGAAGCTGAGTGGAAAGGACTGGTGAGCAGTGAACTGGTGTAATACAAATACGTATTAGACTAACACTATAGCTTCAGACCAGCCTGAGCCAATAGTGAGACCCCATCTCTACTAAACATAGAAAAATTAGCTAGGTGTTGTGAGAGGTAACATGAGAGGTACGTGCCTGTAGTCCCAGCTACTCGGGAGGCTGAGTTGGGAGGATTCCTTGAGCCCAAGTGTTTGAGGTTGCTGTGAGCTATGATGCCACAGCACTAACCCCAGGGTGACTGAGTGAGACTCTATGTCAATAAATAAATAAATAAATGATAGAAAGATAGATAGATACTTCACCAAAGAAAATATATGGATGGCAAATAATCACCTGAATGGGTATGTAATATTATTTATCAGGGAAATGTAATTAAAGCCACATAAGATACCATTTCTCACTGATTGAGATGGCTAACACTAAACATCCTGCTATATCGAGTGTTGGAGGTAGGAATAGATGGCTGAACTCACACATCCAGCTGTTTAAGGATGAAAAGTGCTATAACCACTGTGGCAAACAGTTTGGCAGATTTATTTATTCGCAGCATTACCCATTCATTTATAGTTACATTCTAGCCACTTCACTTCCAGGTATTTGACAGGAAGAAATGAAGCCCTAAATCTACTCCGAGACGTGTACACAGATAGATGTTCATAGTATCGCTGCGTGTGATAGCCAAAAGCTGGCAACAATCCAAACATCCACAAATAAGAAAATGAAACAAATTGAGGTATGTTTATACAAGGAATAAATTGTAAACACACACACAGCATACATGAATCTCTAAATAGTTTTTCTTAGTGAAAGAAGCCAGGTCAAATAAATAAAGACTATATACAGCTTGATCTCATTTACATTAATTCAAGAAAATGCAAATTAATCTGTAGTGACAAACAGTGTATCATTTCTTATCTAGGGGAAAGGTGGGGAAGGAGACTAGAGAGGTGCCAAGGTTCCACCCTGGGGACAGGGTCCTTTAAGACCTGTGCAACTGGCATCAATCAACTGAAGAAAAATAAAAGTGGTGAGAAATAAAAAGAAAGGACACACAGAAGAGAATTTTCAAAGGTGGGTCCCACAGGACCACCACTAGCTTGTGGGGCTTCAGCGAGTGGCCCTGAGTGCTTGTTCCACCCAGCTTTTATGGAAAACTATTTTCCCATTTAGCCAAGGGGATAAGCTGAGGAAGGAAACGAAAATGTCAGCAGTTTCTATGAGTAAGCATGTTAGTTCCTATTCTATCTATAATCATTAACTTCAAGGGTCTGGCAGCCTTGAGAAATCTGGAAGCTGAGCCTTGTGTGGGGGCAGCCCCCTGTCCGTGGTCAGGTACACAGAGTCCTAGAGGGAGGTTTAACTCTAGTTTGTCTGTGGACCAGGTGAGGTGGTGTCAGTCCTCTTCTGAAGAATCGGTGCAAAAGAGGAATTTTCCCCTTTTCTACACCAAGAGGCATTTTCCTCTGTCATTAGAGTCCAAGTTCTCCTGCCCATATCTCAGGGATTGAGCTGTTCCCTTGGTCTCTCCCCTGGCCACAACACAAATCCCCACAATGGGAATCTGCTTTGGGCAGGAGCCGGCCTGGTTAATGTTCCTTACCAGGCGCTGCATGTTCTGCTGTTACAGTCATTTTCTTTCAGAGTGTTTACAGACCCAGCAGGGATTTTTACAAACTGTATTCCTACAGGTGAGGCTTCTAGCAAAAGCAGAAACTGCTCAGACAAGTAATTTAACTGCTAGTTTAAAAGTAAGCTAGCTAAATTGTCTTTATTCCACCTCGTCCAGTTTATTTCTTGTTTGTCCCCTTTTCTGTGGATGTTTTCCCTTGCCAAGAATGATGTCTTTGGCACCCATTCTCCCTACCGAGAGGAATTAATTACCAAAGAGCATGAAGAAATCTGGGGCTGATAGACTTGTTCTCTGCTTTATGGTAAGGACTTCATTTGTCAAAAAAAAAAGGTAGACTACAGATACTCACAACACTCAGCTAGTTTTTCTGTTTTGTAGAGATGGGGTCTTCTTTTTTCAGGCTTGTCTCAAACTTCTAAGCTCAGGCAATCTACCTGCCTCGGCCTCCCAGAGTGCTAGGATTACAGGTGTGAGCCACTGTGCCTAGCCTGAAGTATCAACTTTAATCTTGCACATTTTTTATTGTTTCCCCATCATTGAGTTTTGAAATTTCTTTACATACCTGAATTTGAATATACTTTTTCAGCCTTCAACTTGTCTTATCATTTTTTTTTTTTTATAGAGACAAAGTCTCACTCTTATGCTCTGGGTAGAGTACCATGGCGTCACACAGCTCACAGCAAAACCTCCAACTCCTTGGCTTAGGCGATTCTCTTGCCTCAGCCTCCCTAGTAGCTGGGACAACAGGCGCCTGACACAACGCCTGGCTATTTTTTTGTTTTGCAGTTCGGCTGAGGCTGGGTTTGAACCCACCACCTTTGGCATATGGGGCCAGTGCCCTACTTGCTGAGCCACAGGTGCCACCCTTGTCTTTTCATTCTTTAAGCAATGTCTTTCAAAGAACAGAAGAGGTTTTTGAAAAAATAATATCTAGTTTATTTTTCCTTTTATGTATTGTATTTGGGTACTCTGTCTAAAGAATCATAAAACTATAAAACTTGTAGAAGAAAATCTTTGTGACCTTAGATTACATGAATATTTCTTAGCTATTCCATCCAAACACAATTCACAAAGAAAAAAATGATAAATTACATTATATCAACATTAAGGTTAAAAACAACTTTTATTAAAAGATACTTAAAAGAATAAAAAGACAAGCCACAGAAAAAGAGAAAACATTTGCAAATCACATTTGTGGTAAAATATGTACATTCAGAATATGTAGAAATTTTTAAAACTTAATAAGAAAATAGCTTAATAAAAAAGAGACAAAATTTATTTACCAATAAATATATATGGCTGGGTATGGTGCCTCATGTCTGTAATCCCAGAACTTTGGGAGGCTGAAGTTTGAGGATCATTTATGAGTTCAGGGATTTGAGACCAGCCTGGGCAATACAATGAAACTCAATTTCTACAGAAAATTTTTACAAATTAGCAAGGCATGGTGGCACATGCCTGTAGTCCTAGCTACTCAGTAGGCTGAGGCCAGAGGACCGCGTAAGGCCAGGAATTCGAGGTTACAGCGTGCTATGATTGGGCAAAGACACCATGTCACTGAAAGGAGACAAAATTTACATATGGATGACAAACACTAACGTAAAAAGGTACTCAGCATTATTACTCATCAGGGATTTCATGTTAATGATAAATTTTGTATTAATTTTTATAAAGAGATTAAGAAGAGGATCCAAGTTTACCTTTTAGTGTATCAAAATCCAATTGTTATGGTAGAATTTGTTGGAAAGACTATACTTTCTCAGCCAAATTGCTTTAGCTCTTTTAGTGATAATCAGTTTTCCACATATATATGAGTTATTTATGTATCTTTAGAATCTGTTATCCTGTCTCCATCCCAATACCACATTCGGTTTTTATAGTGAGACTTTATGTCACGTGGTGTTAGTCATTTAACTTGGTTGGTAGCTTTTCAAAGCTATTCTGTCTGTAATGGTTCCCTTGTATTTCCATATAGATTTTACTTCATAATTTTACTATTCCCCCAAAAGCACAAAAACAAAAAAGAAATTACTAGAGTTTATAATGAGTTTGTTTTGTATTTATAGATCCAGTTGGGAGAATTGAAATCTTAATGATACTGACTATCATAATCCATGAACATCACACATCTCTTCATTTATTTAGGTCTTTGTTAATTTTTTCTCAGTAATATTTTATAATTTTTCATGTGCAGGTCTTTGACATGTTTTCTAGGCTTTTATCCTTTATACTCACGTGTATCACACTTTTAAAGAAAATTTTTCAGATTAATATGAGAGTTCAATTAGTTTTCCATGTCTGCATTTGCTGGGTCAGGCCCTTTTTGCAGTTGTTTCATACCCTGGCGGTGAGCCGCGCACCCTTACATAGTGCCCATCAGGTGGGAGCTCATTGATGTCCCATCTTCCTCCCTCCCCCCCTCCTTATATCATACTTTTAATGTTATTAAATTATATTCTTCTTCACTTTAACTTCTGTTTATTCTTTGGTCATATATAGAATTACAATTTATTGCTGGGTATTGCTATTGTATCCTGTAAGCACATTAAACTCATTTATTAGTTGTATTATCTTTTGTCTATTCCATTAGGTTATTTATATAGACAGGGTGGCATATACATATAAAGGTCACATGCTATTTAATTTTAAATTGCACACGAATTGTATGGCCACCTGGTATAATCATATTATCTGTGAATAAAGGCAATTTGATTTCTTACAGCATAGATGTAATTTACCTTTTTTCTTTGCCTTATCGTACTAGATAGAACCTCTAATAGGTTAATGAGTAGAAGTGGCAACAGAAGACATTACAATTGTCTTATTCCTAATGTAGGGGACATTGTTCAGTATTGAGTTATGGTACTTGAGTACCACAGGGTTTGAAGTTAATTCTAGGTTTTTGGTATCTAAATTAATCAGCAAGTTTCTTTTTATTTTTAGTTTTCAAAGAGTTTTCTTCTTCCTTTTTTTAGTTGTTGAATTTAACCACGTTTATTACTATTATAAAAGAAGCATTGGGGTTTTCTTCTTTAGTTTATTAACATGGTAAATTATGTTGCTTGATTTTTGAATCTTAAACCAATTTTGCATTCTCAAGATAAATAGCATATCATTATGTTATTAGTTCTACATATTGATAGATTCAATTACTTACATTTTGTGTAGAAATTTTCATGTCTGAGTTCATAAAGATTGTTGGTCTATAGTTTTTTTCTTCCTTTTTGAAGCTCAGTTATTGTCTATTTTTTTATGTCTGTGTAATATTGCCATTGTAGACTAATTTGGGAAGTATTCACTATAATTCAGTTTTCTAAAAGAACTTACGTGTAAAATGATTTAACTTTGATCAAAAATTGCACACATATATATATTTATCTAGTTTTTAATACTTCTCTCTATAGACACTGATCTAATGCTATTGATATTAATTACTGAGTTATAAGAATTAGATTTCTATGTTAACACTTTTCTTTATGTATTTATATATTGAGTATTTTATAAACAATACACAGTATTTTTAAGTCTTTAAAATCTATACTTTGAAAATAAAAAGAAACTAAAAGGTATAGTATAATATTTTGCAATAATGAATGGATGTTGTCAGCTCTTTAACCTGCTTGCCAGAGAACCAGGCTTTCCAAATTGTTTTCTGGGAAATGGTGGCTGATCGAGTCCATAAAGTAGTTATTATTAAGTATGGTAGTTTCTGGTAACAAGACAGTAAGTCCAACTTTACCTATATTTACCCATTTGAATGTGAGATTACTAGCTATCTTTTTAAAAAGTCCTTAATTAATAATAATTACATCTTAAGTGTTGAACATATATTGCAAGAACAATTATGGTCTTTAAGTCTCAGGAATCCTTTGCTATCAATTTGCAATGAATTTCACCTCCAGTTATTTTCAGAATGTTTAACTATTAATGTTTATAATAGCTACATTTGAAATCATGACCAATCTCCAATGCATAAATAAACAGAAATCGTGGTGTAAATATAATAAAAATGAAATAGTGATTTAAATGCTTCAACATATTAGAAGATCATTAATAACAAAGAATGAATATAATTCTAGTTTGAATATAACATGTGATATCAGAGAATTTAAATAATATAAATCAAATGTAGCATCAGAAATAGAAAATGGCCTTAATTCTATATTTTTAGAGAAGCTTATAATATTGCCTAACATTTAGTTATTTCTCAGAAATGATTTGATTGGAGTATTACCTAATGAGAAAACAGGTATTAAATTTTTATTTTCTATAATTTTTTATGCTAGAAGACTTCTCTTTCTTTAAAATTTGATATTATTTTTTCTTTTCTTTAAGTGGCAAGATGCAAACTTGTTCTTAAACAGAGTTCCCAGTAGAAAATAACTACCGTGGTGTCTCATTTTAACCATGTAGATATAAAAAAGGAAAATATGCAGTATTCTGTGAGAAAAAGTATAACAGAACATTATTTGGCTGGAAGAGGCTGTAAACTTGGATAACCTCTCAATGGAGTAATGTAGTCAATGCTTTTCTCAATGGAAGTATTTGCCTCCATAACTTTATATATATACCAGGAAGTTTCAAGGAGAGAATATTTCTTTAAAAATCCCGAGTTTGGAGTAACTGATGATGTGCAGTAACATATCCTAAGGACATATCGAGAACTTCCTACAGAATTAGGAATAGGAGTAAGAATCTAATTTTGTGAGTTAATACCCACTCTTGGTTTAAGATTTTTAGAATTGTTGGACTAATGTTCAGAGGTGTCTGATGATGAAGAACATTACATATTGAAAAAGTAGAGTTATAAATGTCCAATACAAATGCTGTAGGGAAAAATATTCAAACATGTAGTCATCAATTGTTGCTTCCTACAATTTTTCACATCAATTTTTTTAAAAAATTAACTTTAATTAATCTCTGAAGGCTGAGATTTTATGCTGGGTTTCCACCATGTCATGAGGTGTTTAGGGTTTGAGGAGTCTGGTAAGTGAAGGTAACAGAAATGTGTCTAGTAGTAAAAATGCTCACCAGGCACATACTAGTACATATAAAGGCTATTTTAGTCCAGGTTAAGATTACAAGGTATCTTGTTGGTTGTGAGAGAACTATTTAATGAAGATATAGGGAACATAACTTGACCACTATGAGAAGGAAGAAATACTTGTAAAGCCTTTTTAGAACGCTACGTTCATGATTATAGAAGATCCATTTCTTTTCCTCTAAGATTAGAAAATAAAAAGACGGTAGGCAAGGAAACGGAATACAGTGAAAAAATCACGGATAGTTTTCCATGTTATTCCTTTTGCTCCCCAATTTTCCTACTGATTGTGTCTGATTTTTTCCTGATGAGAAGATGTATCAGGGTGCTCTGCTGATCTCATGACAGATGTTTATTTTCATGCCATGGGTTCCTTGCTGGAATTATATTAATCTTGAATGAATGAAGTCGTAAAAGCAATCAACTTATTCATTTACAACTAAGAATTAACAAATAAAAGGAGCAGAGGGTATACGGTAACACGATCGAAATTATTTTGGAAAAGTATGTAATTTTCAAAAGCATTTATGTGATTTGAGGCCTTTATTTTTTGTGCCTACAATTCAAATTTTGACTTTAGTAAGTATCACATGATGAATAGGAGACAACCGCTCTATATCTTGCTTCTGAATCCATAACAGATAAGTATGCATAGTGTAAGTAAATTATATGGGTCAAGGGACGTATGTTTCAGAAATGTGCATATTAGGCAAACAAAACAATTCAGGAATCCTCTGGATAAATATGAAGACAGAGAAAGAGACATGAGGAAAATAAAAACATAAAGTGTGAATAAACTTTCAAAGCTAAAGGTAGATCAAAAGAACCCTAGTAGGTGGTGTCAGGAGAATTGCCCAATGCCTAATTGTCATTGTTCAAGTTGGCTCAGGCAAGCATCTAGATGATGTATTTGGCACATGAAAGTAAGTCTTTGAAACCAAATATTCCCTGGAAACGACCTGGCTAAACAAACTCCAATCCTAGGCCTCACATCCCTGGAGTTCTAAGTAAAGCAGTATGGCTGATTCCACTGTTCTGCCCAGCAAAGCTATTTTACACAGACTTAAATATTTAAATCCCTTACAGAATTTGGCAGTCTGAATGAAAAATGGCACTGGAATAGAAATTTCGGCTCCAGTTCTTTAATTAATCAAGTGTGTGTTTCAGTTAAGTCACTTAACCTCTTAAGCTACAATATCATTAACTATAAAGTATCTGTTCTGAAAGTACAGATAAAATAATGTGCTTTGAGGGGTTTTTAAAATTTAAAACACTTCATAAATATCACTAAAGATCATTCTATCAGATCTCACACTCCCTTTAATAAGGTATCTTGATTCTTTTTGTAGTAATATTAGTTATTTAAAAATATCTAAGGTCTTTATTAAGAATTCATATATGTATTCCTTCCTGTGAAAATATTAGCTTTTGAATTATTAAATCTTATTCAGCAATTAAGCTACTATTCATTTCTTTCTATCTTTAACCCAATGTGAAAATACAAGAAAATATTCCGGGAGCGGGGAGGGTGTGTGGAGGGAGGGTAATGGGTGGGACCACATCTACGGTGCATCTTACAAGGGTACATGTGAAATTTACTAAATGTAGAATATAAATGTCTTAACACAATAACTAAGAAAATTCCATGAAGGCTATGTTAATAGTTTGATGAAAATATTTCAAATTGTATATAAAACCAGCACATTGTACTCCATGATTATATTAATGTACACAGCTATGATTTAATAAAAAAAATTTTAAAAAAGAACATATTCCAATTATCCAACTCATAAATAAAAAATTGCATATTTGTATGCTTGTTCCTAGCAAATAACACCAGTTCAACATTGTTTAATCAGATAACACAATTTAACATAGCACTCATTTCACAGATAAATTATGTAGTACGGTGTCATAGTCCTACAGTCCTACATAGATTAGTTTACGTTTTCCACATAAATTGAGTTTGGCACTACCATAATTTTTTGACTTATATACAAAATTATTCAATTCTCTGGCATTGGAGCAATAATACTGTGGAAATATTCAAAGACAGTAATTAAATGTTCTAAAAACATTAGTGCTTTTAATATGCTACAGTCTCTTAATTTAATTATAATAAGAAAAAAAGATATATAAATATAACTGATTTCAATTCGACCACTCTTCACACATGTACCTTGTAGATCCGATCACATGAACCTTTTTTACTTCCTTTGGTAAGTATGAAATCCTAACATGTTAACTGGCATCTCTGCCCCTCTACTTATGAATTGCTAAATCTAATCAACATCATTTTTCTCTAACCAAACAAATTTTAATTACTATCAGTAATACAAAGGTAAAGGTGAATAAAAAATATGACCTGTAACAATTAGGACTAGAGAATTATTTTGCCATGGTTAACATGATACAACAAATGAACATTGTCCGTACAACATTAAGTTGTGTTTCTATCTTTTCTTGATGAGGCAGTACATTTAATTTTCCCTATTGGACATCCTCAGGGAATCTGATTAGATGTGGGCAAGAAATGTGAACTCTTAGTCTCTTGGGAAAGAGGACAACGTATTAAGAGACAGTCTACACTTGGGCTAAGCATTAAGGACCATTCCATAACTTGATTCGCTGGTGCATCTATGGCTACATCTGTGCCTTTTCTGTCTTTGTTTTCACTCTAGAAATACTGAGTCTCTCTTCTGTCAGCCATGTACGTAATACATGCTGGGGTTTCAGCCCTTTATTCATTTCCTTATCAATTAAGTCTTGGTCATCTCAGCTTGCACATCCTCTTAAGGAAGATTTCTGATTTCCTCTTTGGTTTCACAGGGCAGTATTGAATCTTCCTCCAATAATGTCCCTGTAACACCCAGCCCTGTGGCATCTGCTCTCACTGACCAGCAAGGAACTGGCCCATGGTTCTTTTGACTTCTCAGCCAGATGGGAAGTACTTTAGGGATGAAAGTTAGTTCTTACTCATCTTTGTATCTTTAACACTTAGTCCAACTTATGGCATGCGGATTCTCAATATGTGCTTTTGAAGAAATAGTTTAGCTATGATCAGATAAGCTTTTGAGATATTCTTAGGGAGTTATTTAAATTAGATACGAAAAATAGCATAAATTTCTAGTTCATTAAAGCGAATGTATACACTCTGAGGTAGAATTTTGAGGGACTTCACTCACAAAAATAGAATTAACATTCACCTTTCTGACATATTCCAATAAATAACCCAATTTTTTCTTTAAGTCTGTAGACTATGAAACTGAGCACCTCAATTTATAACTATATTTATATAACCCAGTTTTGTCTCCTTTAAGTTTTTCTGATCATTGACTATAAAAAATTGCATAGAAATGACTTCTTTTAACTCACTCAGTACTTTGAATGTCAACCTTTCTTTTGTTAACCAACTAAAAATTGTGTTCATTAAACTTGGTGTCCCCTTATAATTACATAAATATAACCAATGAACATATGAATATGAATTAATTTAATCCTATGCATTTTCTTTTAAGATCCATTTACACTGAGAAAGCAGTGTTATATTATTAATTTGTAATTCACATTCTGTTTATGTACAGAGAGTATTTGAGGTTGATGATTAGAAGTTTACTTAATAGATAATTTTTTAGCATCATAGGGAAAAAGGGAATTTAGAACCAGGCAACAATCATCAGAGAGAGGTGGAAGAATTCCAGACAAGCATACCAACAAAAAAAAAACTTACTCTACCTTGGAGTTGGTCAACAGGGAAAAAATTGTACTTCTCACATAGTATGAACTTAGAATTATGACTTTGGAATAATACAGCTCCTGCTATGATTCATGAATATTACGTGTATCTGTGCTCTACTTTAAGAACGTACATACTATTTACCATATTATTTTCTATGGAAACATGTCTTCCAAATTTAAATAACTGTCTTGTAATGAACTTGTAAAAGAGAACCTCATGACTCTGTGTTGTGCTTGTATGTTGAGAAGGAGTAACAGGTACAGTTGGCTTATTCTATTGAACCTACAGATTCTGCCCCATAGAATATTTCATCAAAGCATGTTTTAAAGCAGTGCATTGGGAGTTCTATAAATTTCCCCCAACTTACACTATCTATATATATGAATAATCTATTAGTTTCCCACTCTTTTTTTTTTTTAATTATTTTTTATTGAGTCATAGCTGTGTACAATAATTCAGTCATGGAGTACAGTGTGCGGGCTTCACATACAATGGGAGATATTTTTATCAACCTGATTGATATAACATTCATGATATTTTCTCATTTAGTGTGTGAAAACAATTTTGATCCGTATTTAGAAGTTTTCTCCTGACCCTTCACATATGCACCACAAGTGTGATCTCACCCTTTATCCTCTCTCCCCCACCCTCTCCTTCCCCTTCCCTCCCTCACCCCTTTCCCCATCTTATTGTGCAATAAGTGGGTTGTAGCCTTCGCTTTAAAGATATAAATTTGCTTCAAATTAGGGGTGTATACATTGGATACTTTCCCACTCTTAAACATATTTTTTAAATTTCTTTACTGTAATGTCAAGAACTATTGACAATTTTTCTTTAATTTCTTTACTGTCATGTCAACAACTATTTATAGTCAACAACTGCTATAAATATGCATTTGATACATATAAGAGTATGTTTTTATGGTTTATTTCTGTTCCTACAGATTATACTTTTACAGTCTATTTCTAATTCTGTGTAACAATTAGGACAAGCCATGTTAAGAGATCCAAACACAAGTAAATTGGGTTGTAGGTAGCACTGATATCCATTAAGAAAAACGGGGAAAAGTCAAACGCAGATGATAATATTTGGTTTTTTGTTATGATAATTTCACCTAGGATAAATTATAATTGATTATAATTTGATGTGTCTATTGATGGGATATATTTTTCAGACCATTTAAAAGTAGAAACAATGAAATTATAAACTTTTTTTTCAGTTTCTGTCTTTGTCATTTTTCTCAGCTTCACTCTTCACCAGTGAAGAAGAATCACAGTATTAACGTGTTCAGTTGAATGAATATGTGCTGTTTTCTTCAGCACTTTCCTGCAGTATGCTGTTAACATTAAAATTTTAGGAAATTGAATTTTTTAATTAAATAGTTGATGTTTCTTTCTCATCTCAGTGTTTCACGTGACTATGTTAGTTAACAGGATATGAAGATGAAATCAGAGAAAAAGTGCACAAATAGAGTAGTGGAAAACCAAAGAGTATGATGGGTTGTTAGTCATTCCAGTGTCTCCTGAAAATCTCTTCCCTGTGAGCTTAATATATTTATAGCTGCTTGGGAGAACAAGGAGCTACATAATGACATGTTTTCAAAATAGTCAACTGATTCCACACTCACGATGCAAATGGTAAATCAGGCCAAATGTATGTTTCAGAGCCTGAATTCTCAGAGTGGACATTTTCTATTGTTTTACTACTTCATTTTATCATTTCATATATTGTTTTCAAATACCAGTTTCATGTCAACCATTGAACTGTCTCTAGCAGAAAAGTCCAAATTAAGTCCAAATAAGTCAATCACAACTTTAGTTTTAAGAAACTTAAGCTTAGTTTCTAGGTTAGAAAAGGAGCAGAGTTGGCTAAAGCATTAATAAAGACACAAACAAGTAAAAACATAACACGCACAGTTGGAGAGTGACTTCTAGACCAACCCAAATAGTGTGGTTAAACATTTCCTAGAGTGTTCAGCAGAAAGTGAGTGCTCCACAAATGTTTGCTTGTTACTGATGCTGTCCTTGTTAACTCCGGTGTAGAAGCAAGAGGTCATTATTTCAGCAGAGTTTCAGTTCAGATGTCTTGATCAAATTGGCACATATAGCATACCTCAGAGATACTGCAGTTCAGTTCCAAACCACTGCAACAGGCACATGTCACATCAAAGCAAGTCACTTTTTGGTTTTCCAGTGCATATGAAGTTTACGTTTATATTATTCTGTAGCTGATTAAGTGTGCAATAACATTATGTCTAAAAACACAAAGCATATGCAAATCCTTTTTTGCAAACAAATGCTAAAGATTATCTGAGGCTTCAGAGTTGGAATCTTTTGGCTGGAGGAGGATCTTGCCTCTAGGTTGATGGCTGCTGACTGATCAGGTTGGTGGCTGCTGAAGGTGGAGATGGCTGTTGCAATTTCTGAAAAAAAGACAATGAAGTTTGCCTCATTGATTGACTCTGCCTTTCATGAAATATTTCTCTGTATCACATTTGCTAGCATTTTACCGAGAGTAAAACTTCTTTGGAAATTAGAGTCAATCCTCTCAAATTCTGTAGCTGCTTTATCAACTAGGTTGATGGAATATTCTAAATTTTTTGTCATTTCAAGAATATTCATAGCATCTTCACCAAGAATAGATTCCATCTCCAGACACCACTTTCTTCGCTCATGCACAAGAAAGACCTTCTCATCTGTTAAAAATTTTATCATGAGATTGTAGTGACTCAGTGACATCTTCGGATTATACTTCTGATTCAAGTTGTCTTGTTGGTCTCAAAATTTCTATGGTTACTTTCTCTACTGACGTCTTGAATCCCTCAAAGTCATCCCTGAGGGTTGCAATTAGCTTCTTCCAAAATTTTGCTGATGTTGTTTTTTAACCTCCCCCCCACCAAGAATTACAAATGGTCTTAATTGGATCTAAGAATGATAGATCATTTATAGAAAGTTTTCAATTTACTTTTCCCAGATCCATTAGAGGAATCACTATCTATGGCAGCTACAGCCTTATTTAATGCATTTCTTAAATAAGAATTGAACAACAAATTACTTTATGATCCATGGCCTACAGAGAGGATGCTGTGATAGCAGGTATGAAAACATGTGTCTCCTTGACCATCTACATCACATCTCATGAGTGACTCAACGGGCTAAGGCACCAGCCATGTACACCTGAGCTGGCGGGTTTGAATCCAGCCCGGGCCCGCCAAACAACAATGACGGATGCAACCAAAAAATGGCCGGGCGTTGTGGCAGGTGCCTGTAGTCCCAGCTACTTGGGAGGCGGAGGCAGGAGACTCGCTTGAGCCCAGGAATTGGAGGTTGCTGTGAACTGTGATGCCACAGCACTCTATCCAGGGTGACAGCTTGAGGCTCTGTCTCAAAAAAAAAAAAAAAAGAAAAGAAATACTGTTTTCCATTCCTTAACCCTGAGTCTTGATTTGTCCTTCAAGTCTAGGTGTGTCTCCTGGAGACAGCATTTGGACGGCTTGTGATTTTTCATCTAATAAGCCAACCTGTGCCTCTTCAGTGGTGAATTCAGTCCATTCTCATTTATTGAGAGAATTGATAAGTGTGGTGAAGTTCTATTAATCTTATTTTGTGAAAGTCCATTGTGTAGTTTTACCCTTTGTGCCATCGTAGAAGCTAAGTTTTGACTTTTAGCTTCTGGGTATTTACTTTGCTGGTGGTCCATTGTGGTGGATAGTGCTGAGAATAAGTCTAAGTATTTCCTACACTGCCTGGTCTTGTCATGGGAAATTTCCTAGGTGCTTGTATATCCACAAGAGATTTGATTTCTCCATCAATTTTGAAGCTTGGTTTAGTAGGATATGGGATTCTGGGGTGGAAATTGTTTTGTTTAAGAATGTTGAAGGTGGACTAGCAGCTAGGACTACAGGTGCCCACCACAACACCTAGATGGTTTTTCTATTTCTTTTTTTTTTTATTAAATCATAGCTGTGTACATTAATTTAATCATGGGGTACAATGTGCTGGTTTCTTATACAATCTGAAAAAGTTTCAATCAAACTGGTTAACATAGCTTTCATGGCATTTCCTTAGTTATTGTGTTAAGACATTTATATTCTACATTTAGTAAGTTTCATCTGTACCCTTCTAAGATGCACCATAGATGTGACCCCACCAATTATCCTCCCTCCACCCATCCTTTGCCCTCCCTCCCTTGCCCCTTTCCCCATATTCTTGTACTATAATTGGATTATAGCCTTCATATGAAAGTTATAGATTAGTTTCACAGTACGGCTGAGTACGTTGGATACTTTTTCTTCCATTCTTGAGATACTTTGCTAAGAAGAATATGTTCCAGCTCCATGCATGTAAACATGAAAGAGGTAAAGTCTCCATCTTTCTTTAAGGCTGTGTAATATTCCATGGTGTACATATACCACAATTTATTAATCCATCTGTGGGTCAATGGGCACTTGGGCTTCTTTCAAGACTTAGCGATTATGAATTGTGCTGCAATAAACATTCTGATACAAATATCTTTGTTATAATGTGATTTTTGGTCTTCTGGATATATACCTAGGAGAGGAATTATAGGATCAAATGGCAGATCTAGTTTTAGATCTTTAAGTATTCTCCAAATATCTTTCCAAAAAAGAACATATTTCCTAAAATTTGGTAATTTCTTTCTTAATCTCATCTATGACCCAT
>CAUYRH010141254.1:0-30181 GCA_963574655.1 Perodicticus potto
CAAGCGAGTCTCTTGCCTCTGCCTCCCAAGTAGCTGGGACTACAGGCGCCCGCCACAACGCCCGGCCATTTTTTGGTTGCAGCCGTCATTGTTGTTTGGCAGGTCCGGGCTGGATTCGAACCCGCCAGCTCAGGTGTACATGGCTGGCGCCTTAGCCCATTGAGCCACAGGCGCTGAGCCTAATCTGCAAGTTCTAATGTAGCTCTAAAAGCCTTCTAAAATTAACATAAGTGTCTCTACTTAGGCAATAAAGCTAAATAAAAACCAACAAAAACATGAAGAAAAATACATTTGAAACTTTGAGTTGCAGAAATTCTTCAGCAAATGTCTCTAAGAAACAAAACCACGTGGATAAATTTTGAAATTTTAAAATTTCTTCCTGTTCAATACTAAGGAGCTGCTGAAATCCACTCTTGACTCAGATCTTTAGAGGAAGCCAAATGGTAACAGTTAGGAAGCTAATATTAAAAAGGAGAAAAAATATCTGGATCAACTTGGACATGCAAACAGACTTCTCTTGGGTTGCCCAGCTCTCCGTGTGTGTGATTTACTACACATACCTGACTGACACGTGACCGGCAAGAATAACCATTTGTGTAACCTGTTTAGACAGCGGTTTGGCAATTTCTACCAAAAGTAAAGCTGTAAAGGTCTTCACCCTGCCAGGACTTTGTGAATGGACAGAGAAGACCCATCTCTGTCACAATCATGTGTGTAACAGCAAAACAAAATGAAAACAAAAATGGCCTAAGTGTCCACCAGTGCGGGACTGGCTAAATAAATTATGATCTATTCACACAAGGAATACTACCAAGCTGCTAAAGAGTGAGGTATAGCTCCAAGTGCTAATTTGAGTAGTTTTCTAAAATACATTTTGGAGTAAATCAAAGTGAAAATCCCCATGACTTCATACTTTTGTAAATATTTTTTAAGAGATGTATGAACATATGTGTATTCGTATAAGTATTTTTTTCCTGTAAAATACCGTGCTGTTTACATGGTTCCACTGTGCAGAGAGACTTGCCATGGGGGGTTGCAGAGAATGTTTAATGACATCTCGACTCCTGAAAAGAGACTTTTCCAATGGGCACGATGTAAGTTGGGTGTGGGACACAACTACGAGAGGGACGCTACCTAATAAATGCAAAATTGTAACCTAGTTGTCTGTACTCTCGTATTAATCTGAAATTAAAAAGAAAAAAAAAGGAGAAGAAGAAAGAAAAGAGACCTTTCCTCCTGCTGGCAATCTGAGCAAGTCCGGAGGTGGGTTTTGAGCACCAAGCAGCCTCTATCTCTCAGACCGTGACATCAGGCCCTGTGCTACCTTAGGTCACACTGTCCGGAGACGTGCATAGGAACAGAAGCCCCCAGCCCAGGCCTTAGCAGCCCCGGGGGGCCACCCACCCATCTTCAGGAGGTCTCATCCTCCGCGGAGTTTCCTGACACCCCCACTCTCAGGAAGAGGAATTCACTAGTCCCACCTGCGTTTTACCAGGCATTCTTCGGGACCCTTCTTTCCTGGTGTTGGTTCCTCTATTCCACTCGATTAGACAAGAACCTTTCTCAACTCCCAAGCACCTCTGGCTTGAGTAGCTATGTGGCGACTCCCAGCTGCAGCCATGGATTGGGCTGGGAGAGGCTAAATGAAATCTACACACTCCAAACGGTCCAGATTTTAGGCAGTTGCCTGGTTGCGCCAAACGCTAAAGGTACTTTTTGAGCAGATCTCTCCTGACAGCAGTTGCCCATCCAGGAGCAAAAACAGGTTGAACAAGCAAGCTAACCGGCAGGAGAAAGCGGGCACTGCGTGTGCAGCCGGCCCCGCAGCTCCGCGGGTCGGGAGGTCAGCTCTCGGGGACACACACACGCACGCACGCACCCCGAAGTACGCATCTCTCTCCACGCTTCCCACTTCAGGTCCTCTTTCCCCAGGGCTACCCGCAAGGAAACCTCAAGCCACAAGCCCCCGAGCCAGTCCCGCCCGCCGATCGCCCAGGTTACCTTCAGCGACTCTTTGGAGTCGTCCATGTGGTCCTGCACGCCCTGGTAGACCACGCCTTGGCGCCCCTTCTTCTCCTCCGGGCGCAGCATCTTCTTCAGGCTGCGCTTCATCGACCCCACCCCAGACGCCACCTGGGACAGCGGCTCCCCACGCGCGCCGCCACCTGCCGCGAGAGCGCGTCTGAGCCGGGCCGCCGGGTCCCGAGCGCCGCCCCGCCCGCGCGCACCGCGCCTGGCACTTCCCGGGCTGCGGGAGCGACTAGCTCTGCGGGCAGCCCAGGAGAACCTCTGGACCGAGTTCTCAGTCTTGGGCTACTTGTAGCGCAGGGAGCGGGCGGGGCCCAGGAAGGAGGCAGAAACACAAAACTCGTGTCCACCAGGGGACGCGCCCCATTTAGGGGAACAAGGTGACTTGCCTGTCCCGCTGTCCCGTGGTAGCAGCGACGCAGTCGCACCGGTGCTGGGTGCTGGCTGGGTCGAGTGTGTCAGGTGGAGGTGGATCCTGCGACACCCTCCCCCCACTAGCACTAACTCCTAACCCCCCTCCGTGTGTGTGTGTGTGTGTGTGTGTGTGTGTAAAGAGAGGAAAAAGGAATAAGAGCACAACTGGGAACATTGGGAAGATTTTTAGTTTTCAGGATTTCATTTATTTACAATCTTCAAAGCCTGTGAACCAGTCTTTCCCATGTCCACCTCCTTTGGGGGCCTCTTTGATTTGGAAATGAGATTTTCTGCCACACTTCTCTTTCCAGATATTTGGGAGAATGGCTAAATCCTAGCACTGGTTTGAGGGACTAATTCTCGATGAATCTCAGGTCCCATTTCCTGTGGATAATCATACTGATCTTTCTCATGCTTTTTTGTTTTTTTTTTTTAAATTTCAGGTTAATGGGAAGATACAAAACCCCAGTCTCAATATATGAATTTGTTATGTAGAGCCCCTCTTGTAGCTATGTCCTGCATCCAGAAGGTGTGTGACACACTCCTGCATTGTGCCCATTCGTGCTTTTGGTGTTTAAGAACTATTAATAAAGGTGACAGTCAGGTTCAGCATAAGCCACTGTGAACTGCTGTAAGCTTGTTTGCCCTCGGCTTTGCTTGAGAGATGTATCTTCATGGGCCGGCGCTGCATTTATTAATCAACAGCATAGGTGTCAACTGTGCAGAGTAAAAGCTGCTCCCTCTCAGTAGAAGAGGCTAGTTTTACATTTATGTACATCCAGGAGAACCTCGGAAACTGTTGCCAGTATATTAAAGCCTCCAGGTCAGAAAGCAAGAAAACCTCTTTCCAAGACTGATTATACTTTGCAAAGGATGGAACACAGCTTTGACAGTCTTTTGCTTTCACAAATTGTGTTCCTTGAGGGCCCTGGATTGTCATAGTCACTGGGCTGTTTCCAGTACCTAACACAAGACCAGCGTGAATCCAGGGCCTGGCATAGAGCTGAAACTCAGTAGTGGTTTGTGAACATTCTGACCTAGGGCCTCCAGGGGGCTGAGGGGTAGGCAGAGTGCTCATGATGATATTGAGGAATCATAAAAGGCCTCCCCAAATTTTCCAATGGATGTTGCCATCCCTTCCTCCCCTGGAGTTGAGTTCTGTGGAACGTTAATGTTGAATGTATTATACGGTGAATCTATGAAAGTGGCTTGCTGGAAGCTTAGTGAAAGATACAGATGTTCAGATTCATCCCTGCCTACTTTTCCTATCAGCATCTATGATCTGAGAGTGCAGAACAGGGATCAGCGGCATACCTGGCTACAATTTACCTGAAGTAGGTAGTGCATTTGGAAAAACCAGTAAAGAATCAGAGGGATGAGGAAAGAGAGCAACTTTCCACTGAGCCACTGCATTACCTGGCATTTTACATATACCAGATTCATGTTTGAGAATGGAAATGCCTCATAGGAATATTTACACTTAATTTTAATCTGTCATCATGACTTATGTCGATCAATTGCTTTTCTTCCAACTTGCAGCTGAAAAGGGTCGTTAAAGCAAAAAGGGAATAAACAGGAGATTCAAAGGAGTTATTTTGAAAGCTTGGGCAAATGGCTTGTCAGGGTAGCAAGCACCAGACGGACCTGTTGGCCCTTAGAGTGGGATGTGGAGGCCAAGGAACTCCTGTTGTGGAAGGTAGAGGGGAGTGCATGGAGGAGAGTGGCTCCAGAAAAACAAAACCCTTCTTTTGTCACATCCCTTGACTTCGGCTGCCAGCACAGAATCTCCACAGAATGATGCCTTCTGACTTCTTGCACTCATTGACATGCCCTCAAAATGTGTATTCTTTTAACTTATCTTCTGTA
Source organism: Perodicticus potto (assembly GCA_963574655.1). NCBI lineage: Eukaryota > Metazoa > Chordata > Mammalia > Primates > Lorisidae > Perodicticus > Perodicticus potto. The sequence continues at coordinate 4,309 of CAUYRH010141254.1, forward strand.
GCTTTATTACTGAAAACTATAGATGGTTGCTAATAATGAATTTTTTTCTGCTTTCTGCTTACCAAAGCAGAGAAATTAAATATGAATTTTTTTTAATCTTTTGCTGGATTGTCCATTTTAGGCACCTTTGGGGGCAGTGTCTTCCTAAGAACTCTCAGGAATTCCCATGACTGCATCTTATTAATTGTTAAATTATTTCCTACCCATAAAAGTCTTTCATAAGGCTTCCCTTTTTAAATTATTTCAAATGCTGGTCTTAAAATGCATAATGTAGACAGGAACAGGATGGTGTCCAGCCATTTATGACTAGGATCTTATTAATTTTGAAGTTTGATTATTGATGAATAGTGATAAAATGCAGTGTTTATATACCAATTCTAATTTCAACATGAAAATAAATATTAAGAATAATTAGACCTTCATAGAAATTTCCTGAAGGTAATTTTTATTATCGAATTATGTTATGATATTACATAGGAACTTATTCAAGGAAATGAAAAGTAATTATAACAAATGTTTTTCTTTAAATTCTCAGGGAAAAGTATAGTAATATGTGTATAATAGTTCAATAACTTTTTACCAAAGAATCTATATAACCAAAAGTTATCATCTTTATTTTGTATCTTAAATTTAAAATAAAGTTTCTATTTATAAATTAATCATTAAAATGTTTATTTTTTTAAGGTCATTGATCCATATATGTCGTTATTAGTACCTATAACTGAGGGTAAAACTGCTTGGTTATCTTAAGTGCCTTAACTCAATAACATAATGAAAAGGGGCCTAAACACCTGCCAAGGAATAGAAAATAGCATTATTTTCAAAAAAATATAAAATTCACCCATGGTCAGTGTGTGTCCTACAATTTTAGTAAATTTATACAATTATACCACTATTCCCACAATCCAGTTTTAGAATGCTTCCATTAATCCAAACAGTTAGGTTCTGCCGGAAAGCAGCACTCCTCTGTCCCACCAGTGCCCTTAAACGACCTTTGACCTGTATCTAACATAGTGATTTTCAACGGGTGTGCTACAACACTTCCAATGGTGTGCCGTGAGGGGAACTTAGGTGTGCTATGCAAATTTCAAAGATCGTTAATTAAATTATTTTCGAAAGAACCTGAAAGCACAGTAAATATATTCTCTTTTTTAAAACTCTTTTTTCTGATCAACATAATTTAAGTGTGCCAGGGAAGTTTAACTACAGGTTCAAGTGTGCCATGACATAAAAAATGTTGAAAAACACTGCATTATAGCATACTTTCTCTCTCTGTAGTTTTTATTTTTTCCGGAATTTCAGATACATGGGGTCATACAGAATGTATCTTTTATATCTGGCTTCTTTTGGTTAGCATAATGCACTTGAGATTTCACTCGGGTGGTAGTATGCCATCAACAGTTTGTTTCCTCTTGATACTCAGTAGTATTCTACTGGATGGTTATACCTTATTTATCCATTTACCAGTGTATAGATGTTTGGTTTATGTACAATTATGGTCTATTATCAATAATTCCCTAACAAAAGTAATATAAATCCTCCAAATTTGTTCTTTTTCTTGTGAAACAAAATCAAATAATTACTCTTTATTCAAAATAAATAAGCTCCTCTACTTACAAGGAATATATGAAAATAGACACTGTCCTCCTGTCCTACTGCTCTGGCGAGGCTAGGTAGATCCTTTGCACTGGTGCATAAATTAATTTTGCTATGTGTTTGTCAATTTCTATGAAAAAGCCTGCTAGTATTTTTTATAGAAAATCATTAAGTCTGTATGATTTGATGAGAAGGGTGATTTTTGAACTATTGAGTCTTTTGAGCTATATTTGTAGCAATGTTTCCCATTTATATAGTTCTATCTTGATTTTCTCAGCAGGGTTTTGTAGTTTTCCATTTAAAGGTCATGCAGATTTTTCATTAAATAAATTCCTAAGCATGTTATTAATTTTAAGCTATTTTGAATGAAATGCCTTTCTTTTTTATGTTATTTACTTGAGTAAATTTTGGGAATATGTCTTTTCAGAAATTTACCCATTTACTCTAAGTTGTCTCTGTATTTGTAGGTGTGAAGTTGTTCATTCCATTCCTTCGTAATCAATTCAATTCTTGTTGGGTCTGTAATAATCTCTCCCTCTTTCATTCTTTTTTTTTTTTGGCAACTTGTTTCATCTCTTTTTTCTCAAAAATCATTAATCAATTTAGTTTATTTTTTCAAAGAACCAAATTTGTATTTTATTGATTTTTTTCTCTATTCATCTACTTTTGGTGTCATTGTTTTCAATGTTTTCTTCGCTCTGACTTTCCTTTCTTTTAAATTACTTAAGGTAGCACATTAGGTTATTGGTTTTGTATCTTGCTTTCTTTCTAATGTGATCATTTAAGATACAAAACATTTGCTAAGCATTACCTTCTCTGTATCACATATATTTTGATTTGTGGTGTTTTTATTTGTGGTTTCTTCCCTGACTCACAAATTACTTGCCCAAGAGTGTTGCTTAATTTCCAAGTATGTGGGATTTTCCCAGTTTATTTCTGTTGTTGATTTCCAGAAATTCCTGGTCATGGTGAATGTACACCTCTTGAAATGTGTTTTATGGTTAGCATATGCTCCATCTTGGTGATTGTTCTTTATTTACTTGAAAAGAATGTGTTTTCTGATCTCAACTGGTAGTCTCTAAAATGTTTCTAGGTCCAATTAGTTAACAGTATTATACATGTTTTCTACATTTTTAGTGATTTTTCTGTTATGCTATCAGTTACAGAAAGGAGAGTATTAAAGTCTCTGATTATAATTATTAAAATCTTTTTTTTCTCTTAAATCTGTCAGGATTTGCTTCCTTTTGGGGTGGGAGGGTTCTCTGTTCTTAAATGCATGCATATTTGTAATTTTTGTGTTTTTGTTATATTTTTCTTTTTCATCATTATGAAATCTTCTTTTTGTCTTTACTAAGATTTTTCCCAAAGTGTAGTGTGTCTGGTAAGTCGCTCTGGATTGCTCATGTTTACCATTTGCATGGCATATCTTTCCCTGTCCTTTCACCTTTAACTTATTTGAGTCTTCAAGGCATTTCTTATATACAGCAGATATATCTTGCTCTTTTTCCTGGTGAGTACAATGTTACTCGTTGTGCCATTGAAGTTGGATATAATTATTGATATGGTGCTGCCATTTGATGCTGATTTTCAACGTCTCATGCCTTCATGTGTTCTGTTTCTTCTTTATTGTTCTCATTTGTATTCTAAAATTCTTTTAGAATGCTATTTTAATTCACTGGTAGATTTTTTAGATGTTTTAAAGTTGCTTTCATGGTGTAGTGATTACAATGTTTACGTCTAAATTATCACAATCTACTTTAGGTTAATACTTATTTAAATCCTGATAAACCATGGCAACTTTGCTCCAATGTGCCACCATTTCCTCTGCCCTCTTTATATTATTAGTGTCATAGGTAATACATTTATACATATAAATTACATCTACATTGTAAATTCCAAAGTACTGTTATAAATATTGTATTAAATAATCTCACATTTTTAAAGAAATTAAGAGAAGATAAAGAATACATATGTACACACATAGACTTTTGTATTTGGCTGTGTATTTGCCATATCTAGTTATCTCCAAGGAATTCTCTTCAATCTGAAGGAATTCTTTTAAAATTTCTGTAAAGCATGTCTGCTTGGAAACTATTTTGTGCTTGATGAAAAAGTTTTGTCTGATGGATGTTTCTTTCAGTATTTTGAATGTTATGACACTGCCTTCTGTCCTCCATTGTTTTTGCTGAAAAGTCAACAAATTATCCTATTGTTGTTCATTTCTACGAGATAAGTAATTTTTTTCCTTCCACTTTCAAGATTTTTCTCTTTGTTGTTCAACAACATAACTACAAGGTGTCTAAATGTTGATTTCTTTGTGTTTTTGTTACTTAGTGTTCATTGAGCTTTTTGAATTTGTAGATTAAGTAATTAATACTTTTTATCAAATTTGGAAACTTTTCAATCATGGCTTCTTCAAATAATTTTTCTTTTCCTTTCTATCCCTCTTTTACTTTTGGGACTTCCAGTCTACCTACATTGACAAGCTTAGCATTGCCCCGGTAGTCTCTGAGTCTCTGTTCGATTTTTTTCAATCTTTGCTGTAGATTAGATAAGTTTTATTGCTCTATCACTAAGTTCACTGATTGTTCTTCCATCTCAAATCTGCTGTTGAGGCTACTGGTAAATTTTTCCTTTGTATTATTGTTTATCAAGTGTAGAATGTACATTTGTCCTTTTTTGTTATGGTTTCTGTTTCTCTATTAAATTTCCCTTGTTTTATCACTGTCAATGTATTTTTCTTTAATCCTTTGAATGTGTTTTTTTTCAACTTTTAATGTATTTATATTAGCTGATTTGAAATATTTAACAGCTAAATTTAACATCTGTGTTCAACAGATTTAGCTTCTATTTGTTGCTTTTTTTCCATCCAGAGTATGGGTTATATTTTCTTGTTTGTTTGTTTGTCTTTTTGTTTAAAACTAGATATTTTATACTATATATTGTAGCAACTCTAGAGTTTGACATATTTTTTAAGAGGTTTTTCTTTTATAACTTTTTCTGTATTTGTTTTGAGACAGAATTTCACTTTGTCACCCTGGGTAGAGTGCCGTGGCATCGTCATAGTTCATAGCAACCTCAAACTCCTGGACTCAAGGGATCCTCTTGCCTCAGCCTCCTGAGTGGCTGGGACTATAAGTGCCTACCACAAAAACCAGCTAGTTTTTCAATTTTTAGTAGAGATGGGGTCTCGCTCTTGCTCAGGCTACTCTTGAACTCCTGAGCTCAAGCAATATACCCACCTCAACCTCCCAGAGTGCTAGGATTATGGATGTGAGCCACCACACTGGCCTATGGTTTTTATTTTTATCCTGGATTCCTAAGGTCATTACCCACTTGAATATGTATTGCTTAAATAAAATCATTGCTTTATTTTTGTTTGGTAAGTGTTTATAACCAGGATATTTGTCAGCAGCTAAACATATAGTTATAGTCAAAGAGATGAAAATTGACATATTTTATTTATGTGCTTTATATTCTTACAGTATTTTTGAACTTTATTTCAATCTCAAATTTTACTAGGTTATGAATATGTTTAAGTAATAATCTCTTGAAGTTTTGCAAAAACTCGCCTATGAAAACATTAAACATAAAGTATTTTAGAGCTCTATATGGCTGTATTTTGTGTTTCTGTATGATAATTGTCTATTTGGTTTTTCTGGGTTTTTTTTTAGTCAAACTCAGAACTTTATAATTTCCTTGGAAATAATTCATTTCATGCATACTCTGTAAAAAATGTATTCATTGTATTCTCATAAATTTTTAAATCTTCCCTATAGATCTGATTTTCCTTCTGTTATTTCCAATGTTTATTTCGGATTATAAGTTTCTTAAATTATTTTCAGACATTTGCCTACTTCATTGGTTTTGCTAAAGTATCAATTTTTGGTTTTAGCAATTATGTTTTGTAATTTTTGTTGTTCTTTATTAAATATTTTCTGCTTTTATCTTTGCTTTTTAAATTGTATTTCATATGAAATCATTTGGGAATTCATTCTGAAGATTTTAAAAATTGTTTTAGTTCATTTGTCTTTCTTATATTATTTTATGGGTATTTAAAATGGTAAAGTTTTCTTCTAGAACAGAATGTTGAAAAATAGAGACTTTTAAATTTATTTCTCAATAATTTTAACAATCAGATTCTAATTTCCTTTTCAATGTAAACAGCATTGAGGAAGTATTTTAAGTTATAAATATAAATGGCTTAGAATTATTAAACTAACTTTTTCTTGTTAATATGCAATTTTGTTGACAGTGCTCAGTTAATATATCTTATACTGTCTGCGTTCTTTTTTAAATTTATTGTGATTCTATAGCCTAGTATATAACTAATCTCCATTTAAGGCAGTACTTTTAATATAGATTTATATAAATTCATTAGATAATTTTATTCATTGTTCTTCAAGTCTTCTACCTCATTATTTTCTGTTTACTTGATAAGCAAACTTCTATGATAAGAGATTTTATTTCAGTTGTGAAAATGACAATTTAGTCATATATATCATCAATGTTTTACTTACATATTTATAATCTATGTTTTTAGATACATAAATGTTCACAACGATGGTGGTAAATTTATACTTTGAACAGCTATAATTTTATCAATGTGAAATATGTATTTGTTCTCTTTAAGGCTTTTTCTACTTGAATTTGAATTTCACTTTTACGGAACATTAATGCTGTCATAGCATCTTTCTTTTTTTTTATTACTATTTTCCTCATGCTTTCCATCTCTTTATATTTAATGCCTATCTCTACTTTTTTTTCCCTTTAGATGTGTTTCATACAGGAATCTTAGAGTTGGTTTGGTTTGGTTTTCAACTCAGTCTGAAAGGCTCTTCTTTTTAATGGAGAAGTCTAATTCATTTATATTTATTGTGATCACTAATACATTAACATTTGTTTCTTTTATATAGCTTTTAAATTTTTACTTGTTTAATTTTTATTGTTTTCCTTCTCTTTCTTGATTAAATTTACCTTGAACATTTCTATAGTCTACTTATTTGGGGGCTGCAAATTCCATTTTTTTCTTGTATATCCTTAATTTTAATAATCACACTTCAGCTTAAGATTTTTGTCAAAAATCTTAAAAGTTAATGGTTGTCTCTATCTTCTTCATTTACAATATAAGTCTAACAAGCTTGTATTTCCTTCTTCCCTGAACTCTTATCCTATCCATATTAATATATATCTTGCATTTTAGTTTTAGATTTAGAAAAAATTAAAGCTTATAAAAATATTTAGATAATTCTAAATCTTAGTTTTCTTATATTTTATATTCCTGATTCTCATAATCTTCATCTTAATCTTTAATTCTTTGTCTTATATTCATATTAACTTTTCTGCGTCCCATACACAACTAAGTTTTCCAGAGAAGGTATATTGGTATTAAAATTTCTAAGTCTTTTCATATTCTTAGTTGTAAGGGAACTGTCCTTATATTGCCTCCTTTTGGATGGTACTTTAAACATATAGAAAACTCTTTCAAACTTATTTTCTCTTATAAATTTGAAGACTTGTTAATAAATTTGATGACTTGAATATTACTTTTCATCATCCCTTTTGCAGATAAAGTGTCATATGAATCCATTTCTCATTCATTTCCTTATAAGTTACTTCATTTTCTTTCCAGAATCTTTTAGGATTTTTATCTTTATTCTTGGTGTTCTGAAATTTCACCTTTATGCAGCTCAGTAAGGGAGGGATCTTTTATTATTTACTTTGTTCTGTACTCTGTAGTCACGTCAAACTAGTGATTATCTTTCTTTGGACTGGGGAAATTTTTCCATTGTATTAGTATCACTCTTTATTTCTGTATATGTTAGGCATTTTTTCATGTCAAGCAATAGTACAACCAAAACTGGCTTAACCAAAAGCGGAATTCATTGGTCATGGTACTAGAAAGGCCTAAGGTAGTGCTACCCTGAAAGACAACTTTATCTGGGGAATCATTGTCATTAAAGCTGTTTTTCTCTTTCTTTGTCTCGTTTTTTCACTGAGAGAGAAGTTTCTGCACCTCTTTGATGGCTCACTCATATCTATGGCAGCATCAGGCTTAAATCTTCCAAGTTTATATCTACTGACATAATCAATGAATTTTCTACCAGCTTTATAAAATTTCACAATGTATCATGGGTTCTAATTGGATTATGAATTCAATCTCTCAGCCAGTCACCATGCCCAGGAAAACAATAATCAGATTATCCAGACCTGAAATACTTGCCCCCTCTTGAAGCTAGGCATAGAGCCAACTTTACTCAAATTCAATTTGAGTAAACTAAAAATGGATTGAGAATGAAGGAAGTTTTTATCATTGAAAGAAATTGGAGCATACTATTGGCAGAAAAAGAGGAATTGATATCCAGCGTCTATTTCTCACTGGATGTATATGTGTTTATACACCTTCTTTACGTTTTCTCTGATTTTTCTGGCTACATGCTGCAATTCCTTAACCCATTTTCCTTGCATCTTAAACTTACTATCCTTATTATCATTTTTGTTTTACTTCTTTGTCCTTTTACATTATATTGTGAAAAAATTCTTTGACTTGATCTTCCAGTTGACTATTTTGTTCTTCAGAAATATCCATGTATCAAGTATTTTGTTTTAATTTTATGAAGAAATTTTTATTTCAAAGTCTGAATCCTTGTAAGTGTAGTATATTCTTACATTTTATTTTATTTTATTTTTAAACATCTGATCCACTTGTCCTGTTAAACTCATTTTCTCATTTTTATTGTGTTAATTTCATTCACATGTTGAATAATCCCTGTTCATTTTTGTGTTTTAGTCTCTGTGCTTATTTGTCTCTTCTAGTTGTTGTAGAGACATTCTTTTTTCTTTTTTGCTGTTTTTGGCCAGGGCTGGGTTTGAACCCACCACCATATGGGGCCAGTGCCCTACTCCTTTGAGCCACAGGTGCCGCCCTGTTGTAGATACATTCTTACATTTTATTTTATTTTTTTCTAAAGATCTGATCCACTTGTCCTATTAAACTCATTTTCTCATTTTTATTATGTTAATTTTGTTCACATGTTGAATAATCCCTGCTCATTTTTGTGTTTGTCTCTGTGCTTATTTATCTCTTCTAGTCATTGAGGGCAGTCTCTGGTGAGAAGGGCTCAAAGTGCTGCAGAGAGGGCTGTACTCTGTGACTCAACCCCCTCTCTTGGTTCAGCAGCTCCTGTCCTGGAGCACTGCTCTGCCTCAGGGTCCTCTGCCCAGGCTGTGCCTTAGCCACAAGCAAACACCACTGCTGCCTCCTGCTTCATACAGACCAGAGAGGGGAACAGTGCTGCCTCTGCTGCCTCTGCAGTTCCCCTATTAATGCCTTCTCTAATGAACCCTTGATTAATACCTTGTATTGTTTGGCCACTGACTTTGGGTTCAGGGCTCCCCCACCATTCTCCCCATCACACTAGTCTTTTGCCTGTGTTTAACTTAAGTTTTCTTTCAATTTAATAACTTGATATATCTGATCCTGTCTATCTTTTATCTTTCCAGAATACTTTAAAGGTTATAGGCTCTTGGTGGCATTCTTTTTTCCCATCCTGTTTTGGATTTACTTTTTCATCAGAAATACTTTTTCTGGTCTTTTTTATAAGATAACAGATGGAAAGGAAGGTAGACAAGTGTGCTTAAACAAATACCTTCATCCAATTGATCTCTCTTAATTTCTATGTAATTAAAAATTTCTACCCTATTTCTGCCAAATTTTATGGAAAGGAGAAAATTTTTATGTAGCCTGTGTTGAAATATTTGAATGACACTAGAAAGGACTGAGTTAGAAAGGAGGAAAGAAACTGATGTTCATTGAGACTCACCAAGCTACTGGTGACAACTGAGTTCTGGATAGATGATCTGCTTAATATTGTTAAATAGTTAAGATAAATCACACACACATACACTCCTCTGTGACACCTACGAAATGTTTTTTTTCTAGCAGGGAATCAGAGAAACTCAGTGTACTTTGCTACAGAGAAACCTGAATCAGATTGGGCCTTGCCCTTTCTGATTCCCAGAAGACCAGCTGATACACACAGATTGTTCAGAACAACACCATTCCCAGGGCCCTTGGCAACCGTGGTCAAAATGATTACTGGAGCAATTAAGAAAAAATGCGAATCTGATAAGATTATTTAAAATGAAAGATATTTAAAAAGCTAATTAAGTTGTTTCCCAGAGAAGGGGTTTGATTGTGTCAGAGCAAATAGTATTTTAGATTTCTAGAATAAAATAAGATAGATGAATGTATTTTGTTTGTATTAAGTTCTTCTAAATGTGTATGTATTTTATTATGTAATTTAATCAGATGATGGAATTAATTTTTATCTTGTGAATTTTTATTTCTAACTATTTAACCTGAAGCCACAGTCAAAATTTAAGTGTCTTTCCATGATCTCTGCCAGTGGATGAGAAATATAGCAGAGTTCTTATAGCACCAGAACAATTTTGTAGGATTTAGAAGTACAATTTAAACCACTTACTGATTATAAAAATCCTCTATGGGTGTGGCGCCTGTGGCTCAAGGAGTAGGGTGCCGGCCCCGTACACCCGGGGTGGCGAGTTCAAGCCCAGCCCCAGCCAAAACTGCAATAAATAAATAAATAAATAAAATAAAAATAAAAATAAAAATTCTCTGTGGTACCACCTTACCAGCTATACACATAATTTATACCCAAATCATTTTATACTGGCACAGTAAGACTGTAAAAGAAAGCTCTTTTCTCATTAACCATCTCTGCTATTTATGTCCATACTTTCATCCTATGTGGAACTCTCAGAATGTACTTCTAAATCCTACAAAAGAATTCTGGTGCTATAAGGACACTTTAAATTATTACGCAGAAAAATTTTACTAAATCTAATTTAAGTAGCTAACACAATAGCATTCATAGTTCATAGTCTGTCTTCAGTATATACAAACATTCTTATTTAACTGTTTCAAAGATACATTAATTTTTTCCCGTCTATGACGAGAAAATCTTTTTAGGGTTCAAGTCATAAGTCTATCTGTGAATTCCGGATGGCCAGTGCTCAAACAAGGCAAATAGAATTAGACATATAAGAAAGTTTTTATCTCATCTAATTCATGAGGGGAACTATGTCAAATTGAAACTAAATAAGATCGAGTATAAAATGAGAAACTACATTCTTTAAAACTGAAACCCCAATTGGCATATGCATATATAGATATATATTGTTATATATAACAATTGTTTTATATATCAAAAACCTTAATTCATCTAACATCTGAAATACATGCATTATCCCATAAAAACGGCTAAATTGCAAGATATTGAATAAAAACTACGTTTACCTTTCGCTGTGGATATTGACATCCTGTTTCTGATGTTACACAGGCTTAAATAACTAAGTGGTCAACTGTTGCTTTTCTCACACAGTCAATAGGTTTCACCCACTTTTATAGTCCCATATACACTTTTATAGTCCCAATTACATAAGGGGTGGTTCACACTAAGAGTCAATATTATGCTTTTCATTACACTACCTTATATAAATGGTGAGTCAACACTATGTATTCATAATTTGAGATTTGAAATTTGATTACTGCTCACTCAAGACCAATCACCTAATTTAATTATTTCACGTAAGTTTGTCTCACCTACCATGGCTCCTATATAAAGCAATACTGCAAAATCAGTCTGGTACTCCCCCCTTATCCATAGGAGATATGTTCTGAGCCTCCCAGTGGATGCCTGAAACCATGGATAGTACTGAACTCTATATTACTATGCTTTTTCCTATTCATCCCTACCTATGATAAAATTTAATTTATAAGGTAGGCACAGTAAGAGATTAACAGCTGTAACTAATAATAAAATGGAATATTATAATAGTATATTGCAATACAAGTTATGTGAATGTGGTTTCTCTCCCTCTCTCTCCATCTTTCAGCCTCTGTCTCTCTCTCAAAATATCTTGCTGTACCATATTTGGTTATTTTTGGAACTTGTTTGATGGTAAGTAACTGAAACCATGGAAAGAAAAACCTGGGAACAAAGAGACTGCTGTAGTTAAGAGTGGTCACTAGGGGAGAATTAGCAAGCTTTCATGGAAAACTAATTCCTGTCCTCCTATTTAACAAAAGGTGATTATTAAGAAAAGTAAATAAAGAATTATAACATACCCGTTTATTTGTTAAAATCTCTTATGTGCCATTAAATTGGGGACAAAACTGAACGATTCGAGGGAAAAGTATCCAAAATAAAATATGACAAATTCCTCATACCATAAACATGTATCTCTGGCTATTGGAAATATGATTTAAGAAGAAATAAAGGTCTAAAGTAGGTAATTTTTACCCTGTGAAAAGTGATTTTATTAAATCAAGGTAACTACAAGCATCAAATACAACAATGCGACTGTAAGTGCCCCGTCTGATATGTTCTCCATTTTCTGTCCCTAAAGCATTTCACTCCCGCATTCATTTGTTAATTCGGAAACATAGTATTTACATATGAGGTGGTATATTTATTAGGATCCTCCAAGGAGGTGCCTGCTTAATGAAAAAGAGAAATAGAAGTTTTCAACGGTGTGCAGGGGGCATTATATATACTAACTGCAGTAATAACATTTATCTCAATTATGCAAAGTCCAAAACAGGCATTCTCAATTATCTATACTTTTCTTTAAGGCATGTTTCAGAGACAAATCCTGCAGAAAGGCTAAATCATCTTGAACGCTTGGCTTCCCATGTTGCCATGTTCATTTGTATTGAGCCAGGGAGGGGAAAGAGATTGCAGCAACTCTGGGGACGTTGGGACACTGTTTTGGACCTTCTCTGTTGTGGCCATGTGGCTATAATAACCACAAGAGTGTTTAGAAAACATAATTCCTCCAGCGAAGAGGGACTGCCCTGCTCCGGTGCCATGCAACCACACCTGCGGGTGGGAGATTGGTCAGGGAATATACGTATTTCAGATGTTAGATTTAAAGAAAGCAAAGTCCATGCTAGATTTTTTTTTTTTTTTGATGAGTAGCAGCCACCTGGAGAGCACTGGGGCGTGATGACCCATTCTAGCAAAATTGTTGTAGGCAGAAGGAAGAGCATGTCTGCAGATCATGAATGTGAGAGACAATGGTGAAATGAAGGACGTGCAACATGGGTTTCCAGAAGGACTAGAAGGAAGGGAGCCTGCAAAGGACAATGGATGCTTTTGAAATGCAGTTGTCCACCTTGTAAGGTTTAAAACACTATGTGTCTTTGAAATGAGTTGATTAGCACTGTAAAAAATGAGGCAAGCAGGCCCAGATTGGGGTCAGTAAAATCAGTCAGGATGGTATGGGAGGCATAAGGTTGGGAAGGATGAAGGCTTGACCTGTGGCAGTAGAAATGAAGAAGGAAGGATTCATGAGACCTCTGGAACACAGACACCACCAGACTGGGAGGACAATTTGAGGGCAAATTAAAGTAGACTCTAGAAGGACTTCAAGGCTTCTGACTTCCTAGGGAAAGCTGAGCAAGAAAATGCAGGGTGTGATCAGTGGAGGGAGGGGGAATAAAAAGACTCTGTGACACAGAAAGCCAAGAGACGATGGTGTTTTTAAATGGTAGAAAAATAGAACTGTGTAAAATCTGCAAACAGTTCTAAAAAATGATGGCCAAATTTTTCCTTTTAATGTAGAAACTAGAATCTCACTGTTGACTTGCGAAGAGCTGTTTGAGAAATAAAATCTATTGATTAATAGTCAGATTTCAACAACGTTGGAAATAATAAAACATCACAATTGTGCCCCAAATCTGTTGTGGTGAGTAGTAGAATATCTGACCCCAGTGTTCAAGTGATTCAATTTTAGAGGGGATTGGGGCCTTACTGTTTATCACAATGACATTGAGAAAAGTTTAAAATGAATATATTGATGTTCAGAATATAATGAAAAAAGATCAGAACACCAACTGTGATATTCTTCACGTGGAAGACTTTCAACTCTGTTGGGAAATTTGAGGATGATAATGCATAGGACTATTCTTACTAAAACAGCATGCTGAGTGTTGCAATTTGCAATAATATTTCTAAATTTTTAATATCAAAATGATAGAAAATCTTTCTATAGGTAATAAGAATAACTTGTGGAATGTTTGACAAAATTTCGAAGTATACAACATCAATAAGGGTATTTTCAAACTCTCTTATTGAGCAATAATATAATTTGTTATATTTAGTGGCCAAAGCTAAACATTTTAATGGCAGTCATTTCATATGCAGTACAAACATCTCTGAAAGATAAAGAATAGCTTATAAAATATTATGAAAACAAATTGGGAGAATAGAAAATTGTGGTTTTATTAAGAAAATAATCTCTGTAACATTAAAATGCCATACTGCATTATCTGGAACAAAACTTTTAAAAACTAAAAGTAATACAAAGATAATCTGTTGTCTGTTTAGTTGTATAATCATTGATGCCCTTTAAAATAGTGTATCTTTTTTCCTTCATATACAAAAGCTTAAGTAGAGAATCACCTGTATCGTTGTAATATGATGGACTACTACAAAGGAAAAAAAGAAGGATTTTGTGTCTTACATTTGATTGTTTTTGGTTTTGCTTTCTTGGTGGCTCATCAGGGATAAAATAAATATTACACATGATAATACAACCATGTTAGAAAGTACAATAAACTATAGACCAATATAGAGAACACTACAAAAGTTGATCAGTTTCCTTCACTGGAAATCAGCAGACTTATGCCCAGATTACCTACCTACCCACACAAGATCCCGCTAGTGCCCTGCAAAACTGGATTTGCTTAGGCCAAGAGAACCAAAATCATGCAATAACGTAAAATTTAAAATAAAAAAAGCTAAAATTTTGAGTCTCAACCTGCCACCTGGCAATTTTATAACCTTCAGGTTGATCATTTAATTTCCCTGAATTTCTGATCCCTTATGCACAAAATGGAAATAACAAAACCAGCCTCATTTGGGTTGTTGTAGCCAAATCAGACAATGTATGAGTAAAGCTTATTATACTATTAAGTGCTGCTCAGCATAATCATCTGGGTCTTATGAGCAGCCTCACCAAATGCTTACTTATTATGCTGATGATCCTTTTTCAGGAATAAGAGAAAGCATTAAGAGCACAGTACAAGAAACATTAATGAACCTTTCAGGTGGAAAAACATTAACTCTTGAACTCTTCTAAAACCCAACAGGCTTTATTGTGGTTCTTGGGAATAAGAACCTTTGGGGAAATGATTATAGAGTGATCTTTTTAATTGAGTTGTTGTAATAAAAGGAAAAATAATGCCTTATTCTTCCCCCAAACTGCATTTCAAAATCACCAAAATATTTACAGCAATTAGTGGACATTAGTCATATTTACTGAATGATCACCATGAGACAGATTTTATACCTAATATTTTATTTAAGTACTTTACATTTATTATTTCATTGAATTCTCACAACAATTTATGAAGTTCCTCCTTAATTTTCCCCTTTTACAGATGAGGAAACTAAGGCATAGAGTGGGGAAGTGACTTGCCCAAGGAAGCAACAGAAATAGATATTCTGTAAAGACATCTTTGGTTGTCAATTCTAACATGAACGATCTCCAGGCATCAACACATTACCTCCCCTACTCCCTTCGTTGCTATACTCATGTAATAATTATTTTCATCTATAAGCATTGAGCCTTGATGGTCTGATTTATCCTGACTGTGCTCAGTAAATACTTGCACATAATTATAATTGCCTGCCCGAAAGAAAATACTCAGATATAAATTTCCTGTGACTAAAGAAAACAAAATAAATTACAATTAATCTATTGCTCATTTAAGTTGAAAATTTATCCAAATTATGATTGGTATTAGATGAATTGTTTATTATCCTCATTGGAAAGTATTGAGCACAAACTCCAGGGAGATAACCAATTTCCAATAAAGTCCAAATTGAGAGCCAGAATGAACATAACTGCCCTCTATCCCCTTAAAAATCACTTCACTGATCTTGAAAACATCAAGGGCAACATCACAATTTCCTTTTATATCTAACAACATTTGAAATAAATCTCAGTGTGCAAAAGATTATTAAAGTAAAATGGTAGAATGAATAAATGGCCAAACATTAATCTCTTATTTTAAATGATGCTTTGATTCAGTTAAAATATGTTAGAGATCCTCTGGAGTAGATGCTGGAAATGCAAAGGGAAAAGTACCCAGGTGTGTTTACAGGAGTCATATATTTTGAGTTAGGAATAAAAACGTGGTGTATAGGAATAACTCAGGCTAAGAAGGAACCAAAACAACCATCCAAGAATCTCCACAATTAGTTGAAATGCTCCATTTATCTTTTCTTATCATCTCCCTGTTGCTTTCAAGTGCTGCCTTCTTTCCTCTTTCTTATACTCTACCCCTATGTTTCCAGATTTGTCTTTTCTCTTGGGTGATATTTCTTTAATAAGGATTCCAGTCCTTTCAGAGGAAGAATCATTTCCATTCACCTATTCAAATGGTAAAACCCACCCTTCTTCTTTTTTCTTTCTTTCTTTTGCTCTCCTTTTTATTTATTTATTTATTTATTTATTTTATAAAATAAGTAAATTTATATTTATTTATTTGTTTATATTATTTATTTTTATTTTTTCTTGTTTGGGTACAAAGAATTAGGTTACACTGATTGCATTTGTTAGATTAAGTCCCTCTTATAATTGTGTCCCACCCCCAATGGGTGTGCTGTGCCCACTCCCTCCTCCAGTCTTCCCTCTCCCTCCTTCCCTTCCCCCTCTCCACCTTGGTATTAGATCATCTACTGCCTTCATGTTAGAATCGAGTACATTTTATCCCTGCTTCTCCTTTCTTGGGATGCTTTACTAAGAATGTGTTCCATCTCCATCCAGGTTAATACAAAAAATGTAAAGTCTCCATCTCTTTTAATGACTTAATAGTACTACATGGTATATATATACGATAGTTTGTTAATCCATTCTGGACTTGGTGGGCATTTAGGTTTTTTCCACGGCAATTGTAAATTGCACTTCAATAAACAGTCTAGTGCAAATGTCCTTATGATAAAATGATTTTTTTCTTCTGAGTAGATGCCTAGTAATGGGCTTGCAGGATCAAATAGGAGGTCTAATTTGAGTTCTTTGAAGATTCTCCATACTTTCTTCCAAAAAAGGTTGTATTAGTCTGCAGTCCCACCAGTAGTGTAAAAGTGGTCCCCTCTCTCCACATCCATGACAGCATTTGCAGCTTTGAGACTTTGTGATGTGGCTGATTCTCACAGGGTTTAGGTGATATCTCGGGGTGGCTTTGCATTTCTCTGATGATCAGGGACAACGAGCATTTTTTCATGTTTGTTAGCCGTTCATCTGTCTTCTGGGCAAGAGATATGAACAGAACCTTCTCTAAACCTGCCCTTCTTGTACACCACACTGTTGCAACCACATAAATGATCACGCGAGAAAAATGCTTAATGTTTCACATTAGCCTTACTACTACAGGACTGAACTTTGCTCCTCCAGGATTATTGAGTTACTTGAGTTACTTGGTGGCTTGCCTTCCAAGTCATGAGAGATTTCTGGGCTTGCCAGGAGAATGTCTTATTCTCAGTAATTCCTCAGATGAGTTATGATATTGGTAGCTGTTATAGTATGATGTTTAATCCTCTATACCACACTCCCACAAGACCTGCCAGCCTTGGGTACAAATATGTAAAGGATTCACTGCATACCTCAGACTTTGGCTTGCACTGCCTAAGTTTAGACTCTATAGAGAAAATTTTCCTTCTGCACAGATATTAATCTCCCACAACTTTCATCTGATCAGGTGCTTGTATTGCTAAAGGTTGCATGATCTTCTGTAAAGTTGCCTTGTCACTATTTTACAATGTTGTTGTCTAGTTACAAGGGTGTCTAACCATATGAAAAATTTAAAACCCCAGGAAATCTATCTTAGCAAATGAAATAAATATTTAAGGAAAAGATAAACTCAGATGTGTTTGTTCCAAAATAGTAACAATGATATAACTTCCGTCTTCATTTGTTGATATTTTCCTTCCTGCAGCAGAATTTTGCACTGTCTTTTGGGGTTCTTGGATACATTTTAGCAGTACTATTTTATTTTGACTTCACTAAAATTAACCTGGTGATCTGGTGTATAAAGATAAACTATTACCAGAGGTACATATGCTTTTAATTATTATTGCATGGGGGTAATGAACTTACATTCACGTATTGACATTTTTTTCTACCCATTCTTTGTAGTATTATTGGAAAATTGAAAACATGTACTCAAACGTCTTCATTTTGACAACCCATTTAGCCAGAGCCAGTTTACATTCCAGTATGTGACCTGATTTATGAGCCTTTTATTAAAAATATATATGGTGAATTTTTATTTCTGTACACTGAAAGAATTAGGAAATAAATAAGTTGTTTGGTTTTTGTCCTCTTCATGGTGACTTCTGTTGATCCACATCTGACTATAACACATGTTGGAGAATGCAATTTTGAAAAACATATGGGAGGACTTTTGTTCAAAATGGTACATGAAAAACAGCTATAGTGTCACTAGCAGTGGGTGTTGCTCCTTGCTTACCTGATGTCATTAGGTCTTCTTTCTGAAATAACTCTGAGTGTGATAAGTCCCAGGAGATAAGCATAAATGGTTATTCCATTCCACTATGACTGATCTGGGTGTAAACATCTAGATAGTAAGTAAGACCTTGGCTATGAGGTTGGCCAAAACAAGAAGTACAATGAGGAAATAAATTCTTTCCTTGACTAAAGGAGGGAACCATGTGATAAAATGCCCTTCTTTTCCTGGCTGCCTCCTTTTTTCAGTTTGGACACTGTAATATGAGAGTTTGATGCCTATGGCACTTACTTTGTGACAGGAAGCAAATTGCAGGAGAATGAGAGTTAGCATGATAACAAGGGTGGTATAGAAGGAAGGACAAACTCTATGACTGTGACACTATTATTGAGCTACTAAAACAACCCTGGAACTGTTTTTCTCTGTACTTTGTGTTAATAAGATAAAGGATGTCCTTTCCTTACAGTCGAAAACATCCCTAGCCTTCCTCTATTTCTCATGAAAATGCCAATGAAGACACAGGGAAGTTACTCCAATAGTAACTTAAAATAAAACAAAAAACACCTTAACCATTCCCCATTCCCCTTCACTCAGGAGGACTCATTATCTATATCTTCAAGAAGAAAGTCTACTGGCAAGAGTGTTTTCTGCATTGCTTATCTGTTGCTGAGGCCAATTACATTGAGAAAAGAATCCTCTTTGAGAGCTTTGCCCATGAATTCCTCTGCTTTTGTTATCTTTAAAGTTTATTCATTAAAAAATTATCTGGGAATGCACCACTGTATTGCAAGGGCTTAGGCCAGCTTTCTCAATGATGACACGAGGCTTATAACATCAAGACATGTTGAATAAATATAGGTCATGGTAATATAAATTCTCTTTGCTGTTATATCATTGGTTTAAACATCCTGTGCTGAAGAAGCACTGTAATTCCATTATATAAATATCTAAACCACAGCAATAAACATAGCCAGTGGATTATAACGTCACTTCAATCTGCAAACCTACAATTTGCTATGGACAGCTAAATTTCCCTTTTTCTGCCATTTAAATTACCATACATGCCTTTTTATAATCCAAAAATTCAAGTATTGATTTTAAAAAGCAACTTCATCAAGTATATTTGCTCATACGTGTCATCCTAAAAATAGAATACATGTAGTAAACAAAAATTTAACAAAACTATAAAACTCTACCATAGAGACGCATTGGAAGGAGGGATTTTAAACATTAGAAGGTAAATGTGTGTGCATGTGCATATGTTTGCAACATTCAGGGAACATTGTCATTTAGTCATTAAACCATTATCAACTAGCTAAATTTACATATATGGATATAAAACTCATAAGGTTGAACTAACATATTTTTAAAAGTCAGAAAAACAATGAGAGAATTATATCCTTTCAAAAACAATGAATTTGTGGATTATAGAAAGTGTTTCCACTTTTTCTACTTTTTCTGTTGTCTTTTTTTTTTTATTGTTGGGGATACATTGAGGGTACAAGAAACCAGGTTACACTGACTGCATTTGTTAGGTAAAGTCCCTCTTACAATCGTGTTTTACCCCCAAAAGGTGTGGCACACACCATGACCCCACCCCCTTGCTCCTTTCCTCTCTCTGCTCTTCCTTTCCCCACCCTTCCCTCATTCTTTCTCTCTCTGCTCTCCCCTTCCCTCACCCCCACCGTGTGCCTTTTTTTTTTAATCACAAAGCAAAACTGATGAAGCTAAAGAAAAACATAAGCAAATCCACAATTTTACCTAGGGATCTTAACATGATCTTTTGTAACTGATAAGATAAATACAAAAATGGAAGTAAAGATACAGGGAATTTGAACACTGCTGCCTAGTTAGATCTAACTGATATTCATAAAAGAGCACTTCTGATGACTTCAGAGTAACTCTTCTTTTTAGTGTATATAAAACCACAGTAAAGAATGTGAGGAGCATAAAAAAGTCTTAGCATTTTTCAAAGAGTCATAATCATATGGAGAATGTTCTCAGGTGACAATGAATTTAAATTTGATGTCACTGATATAAAGTAATTTATAAAATTTACAAATATTTGAAAGCTAATGAAAATATTTCTAAATAATCCATGTCTTAAAAGCATTACAACAGAAATTAAAATATATTTTGAAATGAACAAAAATGAAAGCACAACATATCAATAAAGAGTAGCTAAGGTCACACTTAAATGGAAATTTGTACCTTTAGGTGTATATATGAAAAAAGGATAAAGATATTACATCTTGAAATATTAAACCCTTATCAGATGTATGACTTAAAAATATTTTCTATCATTCCAAAAGTTGTCTCTTCACTCTGTTGATTTTTCACTCTTTTGTGAAGGGCTTTGCAACTCCATTTATCTATTTTTGCTTTTGTTGCCTTGCTTTTTGGGTCATATACAAAAAAATCATTGCTCATACTCATGTCATGAAGCCTTTATCCTATGTTTTACATTTTATTTTATCCTTTCCCTAGAAAAAAACCTTAGAAATAAAGAAAAAAATTAAAACCACTAGTAGAAATGTATATAATGTGAATGGAAATCATTGAAGTAAAATGTACAGCAATCATGAAAATCAACAAAGTAAAAAAAAATGTTTATTTGGACAGGTTAATAATATTGACACCCCCCTACCAGGACTGATCAATGAAAAAGAGAGAAAACAAAAATTAAATATATCAGTAATGAAAGTGGGTATGTCACACAAGGCACTGCAGTGATTAAATATATAAGGAGATATTATAAACAATTTCATGCCAATACATTTCATAACAGACAGCATAAATAAAATGAAAAAGTATCTTAGAAAATTTAACTAATCACCTAATGGGCATAATGTAAGGGTATAGAGCACACTCCCAGGGTGAAAGGCTCAATTAGAACTTGAACTTTATCTAATAAATGCAAAAAATGTAACCGACTCATTTGTATCCTCATATTAATCTGAAGTTTTAAAAAATAAAATCTAACTAAATCAAATTTAAAACAAAATGAAGTTGAAATCATAACAGCATATTCATCAAAGAAATTACATTTATAACAAAGAAAATTCCTCATTGGTTGAATTCCAACAAATATGAAGTGAGAATCAGTTCTAGTACAACATGAATCCACAAAATAAGAGATTGAGTACATAGTTCCTGACTCATTTAACAAACCAAGAGTAACTCTAATACCATTAAAAGAAAAAAACACATCAATATCTCTCATTAAATGAGAAAAAATAAAATCCAGGAGTTCACAAAAAGCTAACATACCATGATCAGTGAGATTTACCCCAAGAATGCTTATTTGTTTTAATATTTAAAAATAAATAACTGTAAAGCACTGCACTAAAAGAATAAAGGACAATGTAAGCTTGAGAAGTGATGCAGACAAATGCCATATTAAATTACTATCCATGATAAAGTGCCTCAGCCAACTAAAAATAGGAGAAAATTTATTTAGCCTTATGAGATATACCTATGATTGAGTTATAGTTAATGTCATGATTATTGGTGGAACAATCAACAGTTTTTCTTTAAGATTAAGAACACAATAAAGATGTCCACTCTGAGTACTTCTATTTAACATGGTACTGCAGGTCTTAGCCAGTGCAATAAGACAAGTTAAGAAATAAATGTCATACAGATTGAAAAGAAGTTAAATTGTCAATTTTCTCATAATAAATTATTGCATGCATCTAAAACATTATGGAATTTAATTATATAAACATCTCCTGGTAGTAATAAGAAAATTGAGCAAATAAACAGGATATAAAAGCAATATTAAATAAAATTATATTTCTGTATAATGATAACATACAATTAGAAGTGAAATGTAGAAAATAATGCAGTTTGTAATATTATCAAAGAACATTCAATACCCTGGAATAAATAGAGTAAAAATGCTTTTTCTTGTGTACTGAATGCTGTAAAACACTGCTATAAGAAAATAGAAAAGTCCTATAGAAGTAAAAAGAAATGATATTTTATGTACTAGAAGAATCAGTGTTGTTAAAATTCACCTTCTCCTGAAAATGATCTTTAGCATAAATGCATTCCAGTCAAAATTCTAGATTAGTTGATATAATGTTGAAAAAGAAAAACAGAGTTGGAAGAATTTCACTACCCAATTTCACAACTCTAAAGCTATAGTAATCAAAACGGTATGGTATTAGCATGAACTAGACAAATTAGTTAGAGGGAGACAGACAATAGAGAGTTCAGTTAGGCCCACTTTTATTATCAGTTGATTCCAAAGAATCAAATCAGCTCAGTGGGGACAGGAAATACATAGTTCTAAGACAATGAAATAGTCACATGAAAAAAAATATTGACCTAAACTTATTTCACTCATAAAGTAAAATTAATTTTGGATGGATCATAGACTTACACATAAGAACCAAAAATTTTCCAGAAGAAAAAACTACCTTTGTCACCTTACATAAATATTCTTTATGTAAACCACAAATGCTATCATTAAGAAACAAAATTGAACTTTTCCAAAATGAAAAATTTCAGCTTATCCAAAGACACTCTTAAGAAAATGAATTAGCAAGCCACAGAATAGAAGAAATGATTAGCAATAGGTGTATTTGACAAATGACTCGTGTCAAGAATATATAAAAATTCCTACAAATCAACAATGAAAATACAAATAACTTAATTAAAATGCACAAAAATTTTAAATGAGCAACCATCCACCAAAGAAACATAGAAATGGCCAATAGCCATATGGAGATATGAAAGCATTCTCAACATCATTAGTCATCATGGAAATGCAACCAAAAGCCACAGTGAAATAATTTCCTACATTAGAATGACTATAATCAAAAAGAGTGACAATAACTAAATTTTGACTAAAATATTATAAAAAACAGAACATGTTATCAATTCTCATTTTTGGTGAGATTGTAAAACATACAATCACTTTTTTTTGTTTTGTTTTGTTTTAGTCTTTCTTTTGTTGTTGTTTTTTCTTTTCATACAATCACTTTTTATATTGTTCAGCAGTTTCTTATAAACAAATAGAAGCCAATGACCCAGCCATTCAACTCCTAGGTAAGTACAAGAGAAATAAAACACATGTTTTGTCTAAGAACATCCTTGTTTATGGACATTTATAGATACTTTATTCTTAATAGCCCAACACAATAAGCAATTGCAGTGCCCACTGATAAAGCCAGGAATTGACAGATTGCTATGTAATCATACAGTGAAATACTACTAAGAAATAAAATGGAACATAACTTCTTATATACACAACATGGATGGATCTGAAATTATTCCGTTGGGCAACCAAATCCAAATGCAAAAGAGGACATACTGTACTAATCTGTTTAGATAATGACCAAGAACAGGTAAATGAAATTATGTCAGGAAGTAATTGTCTCTGGGCCAGGAGGGGAGATGAGGAAAGAAAGGTTAGTCAACTTAACTCAAATGGAGTCCAGGGGCTTTTTCTGTGATGATGGAAATACTCTATTTCTTGTTGGTATAGTCATTTCACAGGTACATACCTTCACAGGCACATGAAGTTGTCAAAATCATCAAACAGAACATTTCAAATCCATGCATTTTTATGGTATATAAATCATATATATATATATATGTATGTATATTTTGAGACAGAAATTCATTCTGTTACCCCCAGCTAGAGTGTGGTGGCTTCCACTTAGCTCACAGCAATTTCAGATTCCTGGGTTGAAGAAACCCTCCTGCCTCAGCCTCCTGAGTAGCAGGGATTACAGGCACATTCCACAACACTTGGCTAATTTTTCTACTTTTAGTAGAGACAGGGTCTTATTCTTGCTGAGGTTGGTCTTGAACTCCTGAGCTCAAGTGACCCTTCCACCTCAGCCTTCCAGAGTGCTGGCATTAGAGGCATGAGCCATTGTGCTGAGCCAGGAAATTATCTTAATGAAAAAAATGAATAAATAAACATAAAGAAAACAAAAATTAGTGATCAGATTGAAGAAATTCAAGAACAGTGAAAGCCTCAGATAATATTATTCATCTCACCCTGTGGAAAAGTGAACTCTCACATATAAACATTCATCTGCTCTGGAGGAGGCTTGCAATGGAAGAGCATATTGTGTAGACAGCCTTCCTAGCGGCTGTGTTTATTTTCGGTTTAAAACAATGAGACAATAACAGGCTGTGAATTTGAGAGGAGGATTATTGTGAGAAGATCTGTTAGGTGTATGAGAAATGGCAGAATGGGCTTCGGAAAAGAGCAGTCTACTGTCTCCTTCTCAAGTGGCTTAGCACTTAAGTGTATGGGAATCAGGTGGTCTTTTGTGAACACGACAGTTTGCACAAACCCCAGAGTCAAGCACTATGCGTTCAACAAGTGAAAACAGCACTTGGGCCAAACTTAATCTAAAAGGTAAAGAAAAACCTTCCTGAGATACACATCCAACTTCCTTTGTGGTATTTTAAACTCCATATGGCCAACTGTAAGACAAAAAAACCAAATAGGCCCTTGTAGCCAGTCTTTACTATTTGCGTTCGTATCAGTGTCATAGTCCTTCAGTTACTAGTTCCATCAGTTGGCAATCTGGGAAAAGGCTGAGAATCAAAGCATTTGTAGACTTAAACAAATCAGTTAGTGAACCGTGGCCAATTTGCTATGATTTTACCATGTCAAAAAAATAAAGATTCAATTAAAGATTTGGAAAGGAACACTGAATCCTTCCTCCATTTTTTTATGGAAAGAGAGAAAATCATATAGTTTAACCAATGACCAATTCTACTGCTTTAAAGCTTTTATGGAGCTCATATGATATTATTCCAATTTTTTTTTTTTTTTTTTTTTTTTGGCCAGGGCTGGGTTTGAACCCGCTACCTCTGGCATATGGTGCCCTACTCCTTTGAGCCACAGGCACCTTCCTATTATTTCAATTTTTTCTTCTTCTAAATCCTTTGGCAAAACAGAGAGTTCTAGCCTCTATTATCAAAAAAAACTGGGGCCTGCTGCATAATAAAGCCAGATACTGAAGCCAAATATTGCAGTGCAATAAAGAAGCCTTTTTATTGCAGGGCACCATACAAGGACTAAGATCCAGACTCCCTGATAGCTTACAGGCCAAGGTTTTTAAGAGCTGGCCTACATTTTAAGTAAGTAACATTCTAGATCAGTACACTGGGGATAGATATTGGCCCAGCCCCCAATGGCAGGATTTCCTAACAGTGTGGTAGGGGAGCATGGATGTACTCAGTGATATTTGGATCAGTGGAAAGAAATGTTAAGATGTGAGCGGGCCCTTGAGGGGTAAATTTAGAACAAAAGAATGGTGCCCGCACTCCATTTCTTGTTCCTCCTTATGTGCGTTTTTCATCCATGGGGGGTTCTGAAAAACGTTTCAAGAACATATCTTAAGAAGGCATCTTGGAGGAGCCAAGATGACGGTCTGTAGCCATCTTTCTGCAGACGCTCCCATCCAGAAGGAGAGTTAAAGGACAGAAATTTAGCAAGAAAGCCAACGGTTTGGAACTGAGCCAAAAGCAAATGTCGAAAAACGCACATCAACACTGCCGGAGTGACCTGCGACCCCAAGGATACAAATAAAAGGTACAGAGCACATCACCAAGCAGACAGGAGTCCCCTCCCCCATGAGAGCAGCTTGCAGTATACTCCATACCTCCATACAAACAAGCGAGCGGAGTTCAGATGTCCTCCCACTCTACACCATGGGAGAGACCCTCTAAGAACCGGACCTCCTT
>CAUYRH010141255.1:0-16306 GCA_963574655.1 Perodicticus potto
TTTTTTGAGACAGAGCCTCAGACTGTCACCCTGGATAGAGTGCCGTGGCATCACAGCTCACAGCAACCTCCAATTCCTGGGCTCAAGTGAGTCTCCTGCCTCCGCCTCCCAAGTAGCTGGGACTACAGGCACCCGCCACAACGCCTGGCCATTTTTTTTTTTTTTTGGTTGTAGCCGTCATTGTTGTTTGGTGGGCTGGGGCTGGATTCGAACCCACCAATTTAGGTGTACGTGGCTGGAGCCTTAGCCCGTTGAGCCACAGGCGCCGAGCCACATCACAATTTTTTTATCCATTTATCTGCTGAGGGACACTTTGGTTGTATCCTATCTTGGTTACTGTGAATAGTGTCGTAATGAACGTGGTAGTACAGACATCTTTATGAGGTGGTAATTTAATATCCTTTGGGTATATACTCAGAAGAGGGATTGGTGGATTATATGGTAGTTCTAGTTTAAATTTCTTTTTTTTTTTTTGGTAGAGACAGAGTCTCATTTTCTTGTTCTCGGTAGAGTGCCGTGATGTCACACAGCTCACAGCAACCTCCAACTCCTGGGTTAAGGCGATAATCTTGCCTCAGCCTCCCGAGTAGCTGGGACCACAGGCACCCACCCGCCACAACGCCCGGCTATTTTTCTGTTTTGCAGTTTGGCTGAGGCTGGGTTTGAACCCACCACCTTCGGCATATGGGGTCGGTGCCCTACTCGATGAGCCACAGGCGCCGCCCTAGTTTAAATTTCTTTAGGAACCTCCATACTATTTATCTTAAAAAAATCACAAAGCTATGATTTTCATATGACTGAAAGTTTACACACTATCAGTTATTATTATGCATACCTGAGTCAACTGTTGATCAGTTGGTGATGGGCAGATGAATGAATACACACACATATTTCATAAATTATTATGTATTCCATAAATTAATTTTATCTTCATTTCATGGAGTTCTGATTATGTTCTCATATTCAACATTTTAACACCACATGAACTCTACTGATGAAATGCCAAATAAGATAATCTTTCTTGAGTCAATGTAGTTCTTCATAAGCTTTAAATTACTTTTATTTATTTATTTATTTATTTATTTATTTGAAACAGTATCTCACTCTGTCACCCTGGGTAGAGTGCCCTGGCATCACAGGTTACAGCAACCTCGAACTCTTGAGCTCAAGTGATTCTCTTGCCTCTGCCTGCTGAGTAGCTGGGATTACAGGCGCCTGCCATAATGCCTGACTGCCTGGCTATTTTTAGACAGGGTATCGCTCTTGCTCAGGCTGGTCTCTAACTCCAGAGCTCAGGCAATCCACGGCCTTGGCCTCCCTAAGTGCTGGGATTACAGGTGTGAGCCACTGTGCCACGCCCTTGGAATGTCATTTCTGTTGTATATTTCATATGTAGTTCTGGTTTTGTTTCTTTAACTTAAAAAAATTAAATCCTTTTAAAGGTGAAATAGCCCAGTTTAGGGTTTTTTTTTTGGTTAAGCTTATTAATAGAAAACAAGTTTATACTAATTGTAGACAGTACGAATTCAAAATTAATTTCATTTTCTGTTAAAATCCATGATTTGCTCTTTGAGTACCTTCTGTGGTTTTACTTAACTTTTTAATCTAAATTCAATTAGACCAATTAATTCAATTGATTTGAACCTTTGTACCTTCTGTGGTTTTACTTAACTTATAAAATCTAAATTCAATCAGATAATTAATTTAATCAATTAATTGCTGTAACAGCACTTAGCCGATATTCCTGTCATATGTCTGAGATCTGTTATCAGGTCAAATATGAGTTTAATCAAGATGTTCCATCTTTGGTCATATCTAGAAAATACTGTATTTAATCCCTCTATTGCTCTAAAAACTCATCACTATTGGCACAGTTGAGGTCATATGTTCATAGAAACAGATTCAAACTACAAGCAGCATATGTAATATAAAATACTTTTGGAATTCTCAGACAAATTTCTTGTTTGTATATATTTCACTTACCAAGTACATTAGCTCCATTGTTATAGGTTAGCTTTCTATACTCTCTCTTTTTTTAAAATTTTTTAAGACACAGTCTCGCTTTGTTGCCCTTGGTAGAGTTCTGGGGTGTCACAGCTCACAGCAACTTCTAACTCTTGGGCTTGAGTGAATCTCTTGCCCCAGTCTTCCAAGTAGCTGAGACTATGGCGCCCACCACAACATCCGGCTATTTTCTTTTTTTTGTTATAGTTGTCATTGTTATTTAGCAGGTCCCAGGTGGGATTCGAACCCATCTGCCTTGGTGTACATGGCTGGTGCCCTACCCGTTGAGCTATGGGCGCCGTCAATAATCTTTTAATTTTAAATTAAGGCCTATAATCGAGTTTTTGAAAAAATTCTTCATTTAGTTAAAAAGCTGTATTTTAAGAAGTAGAGCCAATGATACATTGATTAATGTACACTTGTTTTTCTTCTTCAAGTAGTAAAATAATATATATCACAATCACTTATTAGAGTCAGTAACTAACAAATGTTAGTTATTCAACATGTCTTCTAACCAGGGTACACTGCAGTTGAACTGAGTAATTATTTTATTTAAAAATTTTATATATAGGGCAGTGCCTGTGGCGTCATAGCTCACAGCAACCTCAAATTCCTGGGCTTAAGTGATTCTCTTGCCTCAGTCTCCCAAGTAGCTGGGACTACAGGCGAGCACCACAATGCCTGGCTATTTTTTTTATTGCAGTGGTCGTTGTTCAGCTAGCCCAAGCTGGGTTCGAACCCGCAAGGGAAACTGCCAGCCTCGGTGTATGTGGCTGGTGCCATAACCACTGTGCTACGGATGTCAAGCCAGTTGTTATTGTTGTTTGGCTGGCCTGGGCTGGATTTGAACCTACCAGCTCTAGTGTATATGGCTTGCACCCTAGCCACTGAGCTACAGGGACCAAACTGAAAATTTCCATTATTTTTATAAACATGTACTGAGGATATCATGAAAAGAATCATTGTGCTTAACTAAGTATTAGACACATCATATTATTTTTTCAAGAACATTGCAATGATGTTTTATATTGTCGTCTTTTTCTGGTAATGTCAAATGTCTGTTTATTCAGTCTCTCTATCAATTCCTGTAAGTGAATGGGCACTTTTTAATAATTCTTTATACTTAGCCATTAAATCTTCCTTTAGTAAAGAATATGAATGGGCAGTGCCTGTGGCTCAGCGAGTAGGGTGCTGGCCCCATATACTGAGGGTGGCGGGTTCAAACCCGGCCCCGAACTAACTGCAAAACAAAAAAAATAGCCGGGTATTGTGGCAGGCGCCTGTAGTCCCAGGTACTTGGGAGGCTGAGGCAAGAGAATCGCTTAAGGCCGAGAGTTTGAGGTTGCTGTGATGCCTTGGCACTCTACCGAAGGTGATGTAGTCTCAAAAAAAAAAAAAAAAAAACGGGCTGCGCCTGTGGCTCAGCGAATAGGGCGCCGGCCCCATATACCGAGGGTGGTAGGTTCAAGCCCAGCCCCGGCCAAACTTCAAAACAAAAAAATAGCTGGGCGTTGTTGCGGTGCCTGTAGTCCCAGCTACTCGGGAGGCTGAGGCAAGAGAATCGCCTAAGCCGGGGTGTTGGAGTTTGCGGTGCGCTGTGTTAGGCCACTGCACTCTACCGTGGGTTAAAAAGTGAGACTAAGGCTAAAAAAAAAAAAAAAAAAAAAAAAAAAAAAAAGAATATGAAGTTGCAGAGATTTCATCTGACCTTAGTAAGAAAATTTTCTTACTATTCTTACTAATTTTCATTGTTTTGATAGGTAATTAAATCTTCATTTAACAAAGAATTTGTAATGTCCTATTTGTGACTTTTATGTGAGTCATCCTAAGAGAAAAGTGCTTGCTTTTGGGTAGCGCCTGTGGCTCAGTGAGTAGTGTGCCGGCCCCATGTACTGAGGGTGGCAGGTTCGAACCCAGCCCCAGCCAAACTGCAACAAAAAAACAGCTGTTGTGTTCTCCCCTGTAGTCCCAGCTACTTGGGAGACTGAGGCAAGAGAATTGCCTAAGCCCAAGAGCTGGAGGTTGCTGTGAGCTGTGATAGCACCGCACTCTATTGAGGGTGATAAAGTGAGACTCTGTCTCTAAAAAAAAAAAAAAAAAAAGAAAGAAAAAAAAAAGTGCTTGCTTTTATTGTTACCAGTTTTTAAAAATGCAAACAGATCTCTTCTTTGAAGATTTTTATTTCTTTTTTCCTTTTAGTTTTTTTTCTTTTGTAAGCTCCACTTTAATATGTATTTTTTTGAGACAGAGTCTCACTCTGTTGCCTCAGGCTAGAGTGCCATGGCCTAAGACTGGCTCACAGCAACCTCAAACTCCTAGGTTCAAGCAATCCTCCTGCCTCAGCATCCCAAGTAGCTGGGATCACAGGCACCTGCCACAATACCAGTCTAATTTTTTCTCCTTTTAATGGAGACAGGGTCCTATTCTTGCTCAGGCTGGTCTTGAACTCCCGAACTCAGGGGATTATCCCTCTTCAGCCTCCCAGAGTGCTAGCTAGGATTATAGGTGTGGGCCACTGTGCCCGACTGCATTTTAATATTCTTTTTCTATCAAAATCTTGATTTATACTCATTTTCAATAATTTAAGGAACTAAAAAGTAAGACATTATTATAACCAAAATATATAAAATTAGAATGTTTTCATCAAAAACTGAAAAAATGAAAGTAATTTGCAGATATAATTTCCAAAAAAGTCAGCCTGTTTTATAAAATATGCAAAATTGGCGGCGCCCGTAGCTCAGTGGGTAGGGCACTGGCCACATACACCAAGCCTGCCAGGTTCATACCCAGCCTGGGCCAGCTAAACCACAATGACAACTGCAACAACAACAACAAAAAACAGCTGAGTATTGTGCCAGGCACCTGTAGTCCCAGCTACTTGGGAGGCTGAGGCATGAGAATCTCTTAAGCCCAAGAGTTTAAGGTTGCTCTGAACTGTGATGCCGTGGCATTCTACCCAGGGCAACAACTTGAGACTCTGTCTCAAAAAAAAAACAAAACCAAACCAAAATTTTTATAATGTTAAAGTTAAAACATGAATTATAGTGAATATAACATTCTAAGTCAGAATTACACAAAAGCTAAAAATTTTAACAGAACATTTTTGAAATTAACTAAAATTTTTCAATTTTTTAAATCCAAATAAAACCATTCATAATTCTAATATTCAGTGTCCATATAGTTGCTAACATAAACACTTAGTTCCTCATGGAAGTTCTGTCTAGATCTGTGCTGTCCACTATAGCAGCTGCATTACATGTTTTTTTTTTTTTTTTTTTGAGACAGAGCCTCAAGTTGTCACCCTGGGTAGAGTGCTGTGGCATCACAGCTCATAGCAACCTCCAATTCCTGGGCTCAAGCGAGTCTCTTGCCTCCGCCTCCCAAGTAGCTGGGACTACAGGCGCCCGCCACAACACCTGGCCATTTTTTGGTTGCAGCCACCATTGTTGTTTGGCGGGTCCAGGCTGGATTCGAACCCGCCAGCTCAGGTGTACGTGGCTGGCGCCTTAGCCCGTTGAGCCACAGGCGCCGAGCCAGCTGTATTACACATTGAAATGAAATTTCAGATGTATTGGGTTAAATAAAATATATTATTAATTTTATATATTTCTTTTTATTTTTTAATGTGTCCACTTGAACATTTAAAATCACATAATGTGGCTCTCACTGTATTTCTGTTGAATAGAAATATACAAAATTTTTTCCCTTTTTTGCTTTTAAAACTGTAAGAAATACACAGTAACAGTCCCCTGTGCAACTCTTGCAGATGGTGTTCTAAGTCATTAATATTTTAGAATCACAAATTGGAACATGTACAGAGGCCAGAAAAGAGTCTCCTGGCACTCCCAAGTGTCCACACAGGCAGGGCTATCCACTTAGATGGAGGTCTGGGGCTAAAACTACTTCGATAAGATTTCTTCCTTGCTTTGCTCTGGGACTGAGCAACCTTACAGCCTATTTTCTGTCATTCCTGTATTTGTTCACATATAGCCACCAGCCTGAGGACCCTGTGGCCTTGGAAGGGTTCACCTTTACCTTCTCCTAGTTGAAACAGAAGCATTATATGATTGACAGTGAAGTAAGTCGCTGTGATTCAAGAACTGATTTGACCAGTTAATTAGGTTTTAAGTAATTTATATTTGTCTCTTACCTAAGTCCTTCTGCTGTTTGGATCTTCCCCACACTCTAAAGCAGTGTCCATTTCTGAAGTCGACAGTTGGCACAACCCATAAACTTTGAATTCAGGTGGCCTTTGCTTCCAAGACACAGAACAAGAGATGTGGAGAAGCCTTTCCCTGACAGCTGAATGGTGTTAGTCCTAAGAGTGATGGTTAGGGTTACAGATCAAGCTGTACCAATGCTGAGTGAGAAAGGTACCCATGTGTCCAGAAAAATCGTTTTGTGTATCTGTGCTACGAGGGTCCTTTAAAATGCAGGGCCCAGGGAAGGAGCCCCTCTTATTTATATGTAAGAGCAGCACGGACTGGTGGAGAGGTGGTGTTACAGAATTTTAAGAAAGCAATGTGGCAACTTCTTTTTTTGAGACAGAGTCTCACTCTGTCACACTGGGTTGAGTGCCATGACACAGCTCACAGCAACTGCAAACTCTTTGGGTTTGAGCAATTCTTTTGTCTCAGCCTCTCCAGTAGGTGGGACTACAGGTACCCATCCACAATGCATGGCTAGTTTTTCTATTTTTAGTTAAGACGGGGTCTGCCTCTTGCTCAGGCTGGTCTCCAACTCCTGAGCTAAGCAATCCACCCACCTTGGCTTCCCAGAGTGCTAGGGTTATAGGAGTGAGACACTGTGTCTGGCCTAACATCTTTTAAAATAAACACGTAACACTGATAAAGCAATCCCCCTCCTTTGCCTCTAGCCCACAGACACAGCAGCATACTTGATAAGAGTATTAACAGCTGCCAACACCTGGACAATCTTTTAAAATGATTCATAACCCGCGGGACACAACAGAATCACCTCAGAAACTTTTCATATTATACCTGTCTGGCCTCTCTATCTCTGATCTATTTAAATCTGATTCTTGGGGGAAGGGGCCCAAACATGCATATTCTGAAAATGCTCCCTAGGTGATTCAAAGGTATATTACTGTTTAAATATTACTACTCTGAAAAGTATGCAGAGTTAGTAGACTGAATTCCATTATACATTCTAATTTAGCCTTTAGTCAGGGGGCTTTTATTTGGGATTCTGGAATTTATGACATAGAAAATTATAATTCGGCTCGGCGCCTGTGGCTCAACGGGCTAAGGCGCCAGCCACGTATACCTGAGCTAGCGGGTTCGAATCCAGCCCGGGCCCACCAAACAACAATGACGGCTGCAACCAAAAATGGCTGGGTGTTGTGGTGGGCGCCTGTAGTCCCAGCTACTTGGGAGGCAGAGGCAAGAGACTCGCTTGAGCCCAGGAATTGGAGGTTGCTGTGAGCTGTGATGCCACTCTACCCAGGGTGACAGCTTGAGGCTCTGTCTCAAAAAAAAGAAAATTATAATTCAGAATATATAATTAATTTGAATTTTTTTTTTTTTTTTTGAGATAGAGCCTCAAGCTGTCACCCTGGATAGAGGGCTGTGGCATCACAGCTTACAGCAACCTCCAATTCCTGGGCTCAAGCGAGTCTCCTGCCTCCGCCTCCCAAGTAGCTGGGACTACAGGCGCCCGCCACAACGCCCGGCCATTTTTTGGTTGCAGCCGTCATTGTTGTTTGGTGGGCCTGGGCTGGATTCAGCTCAGGTATACTTAGCCCGTTGAGCTACAGGCGCCGAGTGTATGCCCCCTTTGAGTGAAGGAAAAACTCCCTGGAAAAAATTCAGTGAGGTAAGTGAAACTGAAATTTAACTTGCATCCACCCAAGGCTGCTATGATTCTGGGTAACCACTGAATTTAGGTGTTAATAATCTGAGCTCTGGGAGGCTTAGGTCTCTACTGAGAAGATTTGGTTGGCCTTGTGCACCTTATCCCTCCTGCCTAAGCCTTCAAGACATTGAAGCTGGACTAGGGTGCTCAGATTTCAGCTTTCAGAGTTATTTCCCCGGTCTCCACTGGCTAGGTTCATCAGGGCTTAATGGAAAGCTCCCAGAGGTTATTCCAAAGTCTCCCTCTTTATTCCTATGCTCCATTCCTCAGATTAGATGTCTTAGCTATAGCTTAAATTACGTTATCTCCACAAGAAAAATATACAATCTATGTTTAGTCATGCATTTAAAGGTGGACCAAGTAGGCACAAAAAAAAATGTAGAATAATATTTGTTTAGTTCTTCCATTTGTATTTAAAAGAAAAAAGAGATATTTGTAGGGAAATGCCTCTGTATTTGCAAATATTTCTGCAAGGATACCAGTGCTGTTCAAGCTGTTTAGCAGCTGGTCCAGCATTGCCAGACAGGGATGGATGTTGGCCTTAGAGCTCCAGGGATCTTAAAGGTCCCCTAATATCTACGCTTTGACTCTTTAATGATAAATGAAAACTCTGGGAGCAGCACTCCACGGGCTTGGAGCAGTGGCTATGTACTAACCTATAGGAAAGTGCTGAAATATTTTAACTACCTGTACGTACCCCTCTTGGTTCATGCCAAGCAGCTACCAACCACTTCTTTGGGCAAGGGGACTGAGAGCAAGTGGGACTTGTTTTTTAGTGTGCCCTGTAGTGCTTTTGGAAATGGTTTCTTGTTTAAATTCTGTTTAACTATGTGTATGTAGAATTTCATTTTATTTAGCTTAGGGGCTAAGTCTTATTTTTAGAATTGGATTCTGGACACTTCTGTCTAGTTATCTGACTTCAGTCTGTCTCCATCTGCAGGGCCATTTCCTCTATCCATCTTGTCTGACACTCCTGGAGAGCTACCTTAAGCTCCTTGGCTTGTGGGGAAGGAGAAACCTAACTGAGTTCCCTCTCACCATCGCTCAGTCCTATTAAACCCCAAGGTTGGTCTGTATCTGCTTTTGTCACTTACCTGGGGCTTCTTGTCTCTCTACCTACCAAACCTCAATTCCATTATCCACCAGTGTAAACATCACTCTGCTTAATCTTGTGACCAGAAAACGAATGCTTATTGGGTGTGTTCCCCCAACTTTTGTGTATATGGAGACTTAGGTTTTCTCTGCACACCAGCCCCAATGGGAAGAGTTATAAGAGTGGTAATAAATCAGGGTGCTTTGGCTCAGGCCTCCATCTGCCTGGTGCAGAACCACCTCTCCCCATTCTTTCTGGGAGGCACGCTATAGTAGTACCTTCAATGAACTTCCTCCCATTCCTTCTTGTTCTTCCACTTTGAGTACCATGTTGATGTCCCCTGTCGTGAGGCCACTAGGGGGCAGGCAGTGTCTCATCTCAGCCACTTTCAGCAGAGGATATTTTTTCCCCACATGCTCCCAAGACAAGGCCATCAGTCACACTGTCCCTAATGTTGTGGAGAGAAGTCTCTTTTTTTCCACTTTCTTTCATATTTTTTTACCTGGACCCCAGAAACAGCATGACTTGGGTCCTGTCTCCCTGAGCCCATTCCCTCTCTACCCACAGATTCTCTCTTTGTGGAGCTCAGGCCTGAGTTAATGGAACTAATTGGGGACAGACCATCTTTTCCTTCTCATTTCCCCACCCCATTCCAAGGCTGCCCTTTCTCATTCTCCTTTCTCTACCCCAAGACATCCACAAAACCATCTTGGAGCAGTGCCCTTGCCTTCAGGTTAATCAGCACCCACAACCCGGTTAACTGTTCCCTTAGGTCTGTTGGACAAAGTTGACTATATGGGGGCACACAGGGCTCAAGCTGATATCCTGGCCAAAGTGTATTCTGTTCATACTTACCTCACTGTGTGGTAGTTGTCTGTTGACATATCTGCTTCCTCCATTGGCCCATGAACTCCTTGAATGTGAGTTCCTAACTGTGCGATAGTCATCACTGTATCTCCAGCATGCAGTCTCCTGCCCGTCACACGGCTGACCTTGATGAATATTTTTGAAAAAATAAATGAACACAGCCAATTAGCATAGATTGCAACAAGAAACAGCTCATCTTTGCCAAAGGGAAATTCAGGCAACGCATGGAGAGGGAGGGAAGCGATTCTTAAAGGAAGTCCTCTATCTTATAAAGTAGCCATTCAATGCTCTCTAGGATCCCTGAGCTCTCGGGGGTAGAGAAGCCCCATGGTTAGAGTAGCACTTCCAGGAGAGGCTTCTTTTTCTTCTTCTTCTTCTTTTTTTTTTTGAGACAGAGTCTCATTTTGTCGCCCTCTGTAGAGTGCTGTAGCGGTCACAGCTCACAGCAACCCCCAAATTCTTGGGCTTTAAGTGATTCTCTTGCTCAGCCTCTCAAGTAGCTGGGACTACAGGCACCCGCCACAATGCCCAGCTATTTTTAGGGATGAGGTCTTGCTCTGGCTCAGGCTGGTTTCAAACTTCTGAGCTCAAACAATCCACCCAGCTCAGCCTCTCAAGTGCTAAAATTACCATCGTGGGTCACTGTACCCAGCCTTCCAGGAGAGGCTTAATTGATCTATATTTGAGAGACTAACATGTTGAACAACTATTTGATTGGTTACATTTTATTGTGGACCTGCCAGTTGAACAAACAAGGACAAAAACATACAAAAAAAGAATACACCAGGGCAAAACATATTGATCAGAAGGGGAAAAGCAGATGACACTTAGGGACAGAACATTTTGTGTCCTCCCAAATTCGGAAAATAAGGTTATCTGAATGTTGCCTTCACCTAAAAGTTTCTAGCACAGGTGAAAGTGACAGACGGAGGCATGGATTTCTTAAGGCTGTGTATTGGGTGTTTCTGCTCTTGTTATTTACTAGAAGTGAGACCGATGTCAGGTAATAGATCATTATGTGTAAATGATTCAACCAGGGAAGATAAATTGTGTAACTCTCGCTGCCTTTATTTCCCACACGTACTGAGAAGCAAACCCTGAATCACAGCCTATGCAGAAGCCCTTCAAGTGGCATGTAAGACAAATGGACCCAGTAATTATATCTATTATGGTAATAATAATGCTTAACACTTACTGCAAGGCATGATGGCTGCAGAAATTGGGGGAAGTAAGAATAATCCAGCAGGCTTATGCTCAGTGACAGTATCATAAATAATCAGTCATTGGAATAATTTCAGAGATGAGGAATCCTGAGTTTACTTGCAGAGAGAAAGACAGGCAGAGAGATAAAGAGATTAAATGATTTGTGGAAGATCACACAGCTGGTAAGAAGTATCTCTAATTCCAAAGGGTGACTTCTCTTCTCTACACAGCAGTGGCTCCCCAACGGGAGAATGTTATCATATAAAATCTTCAGATGAAAACCATGAATTCAATGAGATTTTAAAAACAGTATTGTCTGGCCACTTGTTCTGGTTTCCCTGTTCTACATATAGTCATGCACCACAAATGATGTTTTCTGGCCACCAAGGAACTGCATATATAACATTCATCCCGTCAGATTTATAATGGAGCTGAGAAATTCCCGTTGTCTGGTTATGCCACCCTAATGTTATAGCACAATGCAGTCCTGTGTTTGTGATGATGCTGATGCAAACAAACCCACCACACGGCCAGGTGTATAAAACTACAGCACATACAATTACATACAGTACCTAATACTCGATAATGATAATAAAAGACTATGTATGCTACTGGCTTATGTATCTACCATACTATACTTTTTATCATTATTTTAGAGTGTATTCCTACTTATTTTTTAAAAAGTTAACTGTAGGAGCGGTGCCTGTGGCTCAAAGGAGTAGCGTGCGGGCCCCATATGCTGGAGGTGGCAGGTTCAAACTCAGCCCCGGCCAGAAACTGTAAAAAGTTAACTGTAGAATTGGTGCCTGTAGCTCAGCAGCTGGGGTGCCAGGCACATGCACAAGAGCTGGCGGGTTTGAACCCAGCCCGGGCCTGCCAAACAGTAATGACAACTACAACCGAAAAATAGCCGGGTGTTGTGGTGGGCACCTGTAGTCCCAACTGCTTGGGTGACTGAGCAAGAGAATCACTTAAGCCCAAGAGTTTGAGGTTGCTGTGAGCTGTGACACCACCACACTCTACCAATGGTGACATAGTGAGACTCTGTCTCAAAAAAAAAAAAAAAAGTTAACTGTAAAACAGTCTCAGGGCTGGGTGTGGTGGCTCACACCTGTAATCCTAGCACACTGGGAAGCCAAGGCAGGTGGATCGTCTGAGCTCAGGAGTTTGAGACCAGCCTGAACAAGAGCGAGACCCCATCTCTGAAACTAGTCCTGTGCTGGTGCCTGTAGTTCCAGCTACTCAGGAAACTGAGGCAAGAGAATCACTTAAAGCCCAAGAGTTTGGGGTTTCTGTGAGCTATGACACCACGGCACTCTACCGAGGGTGACAGAGTGAGACTCTGTTTCAAAACAAGAAAAAAAAAGACCCCCTCAGGAAGAGGTATTCCAAAAGACAGCATTGTTATCACAGGAGATGACAGATCTATGCGTGTTAAGTGTTATTGCCCTGAGAACCTTCCAGTAGGACAATATATGGAGGTAGAAGACAGTGATATTGATGATCCTGACCCTGTGTAGACCAAGGCTAACATGTGTGATTCTGTCTTAGTTTGCTAAAAACATTTAAAAAGTAAAAGAAAAAAATTAGAGAATAGGAAAAAGCTTATAGAAATGAGGATATAAAGAAAAAATATTTTTGTGTGGCCGTATGGTTCATGTTAAGCTATTATTACAACAGAATTAAAAAGTTAGAATAATTAAAAGTTTATAAGGTAAAAAATTATAGTAAGCGAAGGTTACTTATTATTGAAGGAAGAAATATATTTTTAAATAAATATTGTGCCCAGTTTTTATAAAGGCTGCAGTGCTGTATACGAATATTCTTGGCCTTACCATTCACTCACCCTCTTACCTAGAGCAACTTCCAGTCCTGCAAGCTCCAGTCATGGTAAGTGCTGCATACAGGTGCACTATTTTAAATCTTTTATACTGTATTTTTCCTGTACCTTTTCTAAGTTTTGATACACAAATATGTACCATGATGTTACTATTGCCTGTAGTATTTAGTACAGTAACATGCTATCCAGGTTTGTAACCTAGGAGCAGAAGGCACAAAGCACTTCTTAGAATGTATCCTTGTCGTTAGGTGATACCTAATTATATAAAGCAAAACTCTGGTAGAGAGAAACTAAATGACTTGCTAGGCAACAAAGTAGGTTGATTAAAGGCTAGGATGACCCTGCTGCCCACGTCACCCCTTACCCAGCCCCTTATCTATTTCCTACTCTGGGTTCCAGATAACTCAGCCTACTTAAAATCCACCAGAAAGAAAGCCAATCAACCCATTTCCCCACCCACTCACCCACCACCACCCAAGAAACCCACCAGCATCTGGTGGAGATTTGCTTCGCTGTGCCTGACACGGTGTTTGGTGCTGTGGGGAATGGCAAAGCAGGACCAGACAGGTTCTCCGCCACCCTGGTGCTTGTAATCTAGTTGGAAAGATACGACAAAAATACATGACACAATTACAGAGTCTGACAGAATGTAATAAAGTGCTAAATTGTGTGGTACAGACAATTAGAGAACAAGACAGTATATAATAAGGTGCTAATTGTGTGGTACAGACAATAAGTATAATAGGAGTTCAGTGAAGGGATGGATGAGTGTGGGCTGCAGTCTTCAGGGAAGGCTTCTCATCATGTCAGTGCTGCGTGTTTATCTGGGGCATGACGGGAAATGGAATATGAAATAGAAGATGGATTAAGAGCAGAATAATGGTGCTGCACTGTGGTGTCTCTCTCAGTCTGGATGAGGACGGGAAGAGACAGAGCCCATTGAGACGTAGTTTTTGCTACTAAACAAGTCAGCTAGAGAAATACCTCATATTCTCCGCTAGCTGTGTTAAGGAAAACTTCCACAGAAACTTAAAATCGTATTTTAAACTGAAGGATGTTTCAAATGTACTGTTTAAAGGAGCCATGGTATAAGTCCTTTTCTTAAATGAAGAATGCTTTTGCATTTTAGATAATCACTTTGTTTATCTTATCTTTATATGAAAATTTTCAAAGCAAATAGTAAATAGATGCTTTCATATTCTGCTGTTGGGACTGATAAACCTTTTGCAAGGTAATTTGGCAAGGTGTACCTAAAATCTTGGCAACGTACATATTCTTCCACCTATCACTTTCACTTCTGGGAATTTATCCTGAGGACATAATAATTCTGGCTAATTGCAAAAATAACTTTTCTATAAGGATAATTATCACAGATTTAAAATAAACTGAAGAAAATGTAAAGGCCCCCAAATAAAGGACTGATGAAAAACACATATTTATAAGGAGTGTATGGTCACCAAAATGGTTCTGTAGAAAAATCTTTCATATGGTGGGAAATGTTCACAATACATGGATAAATGAAAAAAGCAAATTCTAAACTGTGTAGGGTGTGATTCTATTTTGGTTACATTTGTTTCATGCAGAAAAACATGTTTTATTCACAGAAACACATCTGAGAGGTGAGGTGATATGTGATTTCCACTTCTTTAGTCTTTTTTTGCCACCTCTGGCATATGGGGCCCGCCCCCTACTCCTTTGAGCCACAGGCGCCGCCCCACTTCTTTAGGCTTTTGTGAAATTTCCTAATGTTTTCCAAGCTCCATGTTTTTGTTTTGTTTGTTTTAGAGTCGTGGGTCTCACTCTGTCACTCAGGCTTGAACTCTTGGACTTACACAATCATTCCCTCTCAGCCTCTCAAGTAGCCAGGACGATAGGTGCACACCCCCATACTTGGCTAATTAAAAAAAATTTTAGAGACAGGATCTCATTATGTTATCCATTCTGGTCTTGAATTCTGAGCCTCAAGCAATCTTCCTGACTTAGTCTCCCAAAGGGCTGGATTACGGGGATGGGCTATCCATCTGGCTTCTAAGCTACATGGTTTCTTTTGTAATCAAACATATATTAAGATTCTACTGTTCTCTAATCTAATTTGCTTTGAAAGTTTGGATAGTCGTAATTTAGACTGTCAGTGAGTTCTTTTAGAGTGGGAAAATGCAGAGGGAACAATTCTGTAAGGAATATTCCAGACCTGGGTGGTAGGGATGCGTTAGAGCCAAAGAGATCATAGAACTCGTTGTCAGAATTATTCTATTCTCTTTTGAATTAGAAATAATTCCTATTAGCAAAATGTATACCTTCTTTTCTTAAACTCCTGTCCTTGTGGAAGTTATTTGGGAAGGATACACATTCTTTAAGGCTTATACAACAGAGTTGTATAAAACAGAAGTTTTAGTAACAGAGCCTACCTAAGGGGGGTGGAAAGCCCAGGTCATGGATCAATTTTTAAGATGTCTGGAATACTGAAAAAATATGCAAATGTTCTGAAACACAGTTTCAAAAATTGTGGTCTATTTACAATGTTGACCAAATTGATACCGTTACATAAAGAATATATGAACAGAAAGTAAAACTTCATTGTGAGATTATGTGGAAGGCTTGAACTGGAGATCTTGGTAAATATGGGGGCCAGACCAAATTAGGCTCTGCCTGGAAACCACGTGGGTGATTTGGAATTTGTGAAAAAAAATCAGAAAATATGTAGAGAGGATTTTGGAATTTTCAGTCCAGGGGATTTTCCACATCTAAAGGAAAAACAAAATAGTCATTTTCTCTTCCAAGAACTTTATTTAGAACTGTTATGAAAAGGGCCTTTATCTGAAACATGTCAATATAATACCTAAATACCTTCTTTTTAGGTTTTGACTAATTTAAGGTCTTAAACATGTTTCAGCCCCTTGTAGTTAATAATTTTCTATTTAATCTAGCTTCTCCTCTTCTGGCTAGCCTGGAGAAAATAAAATGTAGCAGGTAGGAATTTTACTTCCTTTCCTATGCCCAAAGAACTTATAGAAAATCCTTGGATGCCTAGGTTCTGGGGAAGTCAAACCTTAGCTAAAATGGGGGCGTGTAAGCTTCTCTTTGAAGAAACCATCTTATAAAAAACATTTTGCTGAGCTGGGCAACATTCTCGAATATTTCTTTGTCTCTAGTTATAATAATTTGTGTGATTTAAATTCTCTGTCCCTTAACATCCATTGTATGGTTTTATGTGTTTCAAAGCAATAGTGCTCTCCCCAAACAGACTTCTACTAATAAAAAGTTCTATCTCATGTAAATCTTTAAGCCTGTTGTGCCACCTGAATTCTTTTTTTTTAAATAATTTTATTAAATCATAATTGTGTACATTGGTGCAATCATAGGGCAGAATGTGCTTCATATACAATCAGAAACATTTTGATCGTACTGTGAGAGATAGCCTTCAT
>CAUYRH010141259.1:0-28193 GCA_963574655.1 Perodicticus potto
GTGGTGGGCGCCTGTAGTCCCAGCTACTTGGGAGGCAGAGGCAAGAGACTCGCTTGAGCCCAGGAATTGGAGGTTGCTGTGAGCTGGGATGCCACAGTGCTCTACCCAGGGTGACAGCTTGAGGTTCTGTCTCAAAAAAAAA
The DNA here is from genome assembly GCA_963574655.1 of Perodicticus potto. Taxonomy (NCBI): domain Eukaryota; kingdom Metazoa; phylum Chordata; class Mammalia; order Primates; family Lorisidae; genus Perodicticus; species Perodicticus potto. The sequence goes on from CAUYRH010141259.1 coordinate 143, forward strand.
AAAAAAAAAAACAATGGGTTTCAGTTTCTTTTGATTTTCTAAAAGGGACAAAGAGCTTTTCCTTAACATTAGAAGGATTCTTACCTTGTAACCTTGAGCCTATGAATGTTTGTTACAGGAGTTTTCATCTGTTTGGGGATTTGTTGTAGAAAACTGTCTTTGTTTACATGAGTTGTAAACTGTGTTGATCCTAAGATGTTGACTTGACTCACGGACTTGTCATTATTAACCCTCTGTGACACCTCTGTTCCAGCTTTAAGTAACTCTACCAATAGAAAAACCTTTTGTGGGCTCGGCACCTGTGGCTCAATGGGCTAAGGCGCCAGCCACATACACCTGAGCTGGCGGGTTCGAATCCAGCCTGGGCCCACCAAACAACAATGACGGCTGCAACCAAAAAATGGCCAGGCATTGTGGTGGGCGCCTGTAGTCCCAGCTACTTGGGAGGCAGAGGCAGGAGACTTGCTTGAACCCAGAAATTGGAGTTTGCTGTGAGCTGTGATGCCACAGCACTCTATCCAGGGTGACAGCTTGAGGCTCTGTCTCAAAAAAAAAAAAAAAAGAAAAGAAAAGAAAAACCTTTTGTGGGTTCTCTGAAAATCAGGAACCTGTAGAAAGGCATTCCTTCTTATAAAACACACACACACAAATTAATAAGTAAATCCCATTTCCCTTAAAATGGCAGACACAAATCAAGTAATATACAAAAATATATAGGACAAGAAAAACTCTCTGGGAAGATTTTACAACTTATCAGTGGTTTAGTCAGAGCAGATATAGGGGGTGGGCAGTTGGAGGAAAAAGATCCTAAGTCAGGGAGAGAAAAGTCTCGTTAGCTGACGGTGTTTCAATAGTGAAGACAGAATTTCCTGCTCTGACACATTTTGAAGGAGGAAGAGACGAGGAGCTAACACTCATAAGTGCTTACAAGTGCCCACAGACTGCTCAACACAGCCTCATCAGGGAGGTACCATTATTCTCATTTACCATTGGGAAACATTAGGACAGAAAGATTAAGTAAGTTGCCCAAAATCATACAGTTAGTACCTCTGGCCATGACTTTGACCACTACACTACTAATAAAAAAGAGAGGTTGGGCGCGGTGGCACACACCTGTAATCCCAGCATTTGGGAGGTGGAGGCGGGTGGATTGCCTGAGCTCACGAGTTCTAGACCAGCCTGAGTTAATGTGAGACCCCGTCTCTAAAATTAGACGGACATTGTGGCAGGCACCTGTAGTCCCAGCTACTTGGGAGGCTGAGGCAAGAGAATCGCTTAAGCCCAAGAGTTGGAGGTTGCTGTGAGCTATGATGCCACAGCACACTACTAAGGGTAACAAAGTGAGACTCTGTCTCAAAAAAAAAGAGAGAGAGAGAGAGTCATCCTTTAAGTCAACAAATATTAATATTTGAGCAACTACCATAAGTTAGATAATAAGGAAGCTACACAAATAAATATGGCCTTTGCTTTCAAGGAAGGGAGAAATTTAATGGAGATAATTTAGAAAGGAAAACAAGATAAGCACATGAGTAAATAGTAAAGCAGAACAAGATTCAGATTCCGAAGAGAGGTATATACATTTTTTCTGTGGGAGTGCAAAGGAGAGAAGAGAAACCTTCAGCCCACATTCAGTGGGGAAGATGAAGAGGCTTCACCCAGGAGGTAGAATCTTAGCTAGATCTCAAGGAAAGGCAGTCTATAACTAGGAGATACTGAGGGAAAGACAGAAGTCATTTTTGGCTCAGGGAAAGACATGTTGAAGAGGTCCACTTGGCCAGTGGGTTTTCATTATACACTAAAGTGGATGTGAAGAGGGCAGGTGGAAGCATGAAGCCAGACCCAGGTCTCCTATGTCCAGTCTGGGGCTGCCCCCACTACTCTTCACTGCCTTGTCAACTTCAGAATTTTCCCATTTATGACGTGGGCTCCCAATCTTAGTCATACCCTCCCTGAGGCTCAAGGCTACAGGCTCTGAGGCTAAAGGCTGGCCTGGTTTCAGATCACTTCTCAGGCTACCTCCTGCAGCTGGAGGTGGACTTCTCACTCTGGTCAGCTGCCAAGAAGCCAAGAGTCACTTTAGGTAAGCCACCACCTCAGTTTCCTCATATGATTGTTATGCCCAGAGTTCTGCGTCCCCACAGACCCCCAGAGAGCTGAATCTGATGCAAGAACAAAAGAGTTTTTATTATGCGAGCTGCAGCAGGTGGCCAAAAGAGCCCCAACGATTGGGAGGGTGAGGTATTTATGGGGTTAGGGTATGGAGTTAGTGTATGGGGTTAGGGTCTGGGAACAATGGGGTGACCCCTGATTAGTTGGGCCCTGTTTCTATACCTTATTAGGACTCCTGTAAGTGGATTGGCTTTGGCCAGGGGAGTTGGCCACTTGTGGTTTCTATAGCTTATCCGGGGACTGGGCTGGGCTATGCTACACAAAATAGCCACCATGGGTCAAGATGGAGCCGCCCAGGCCATGTGCCTCATGGTCTCTCAATGATTATACTATTTTGGCATTTATCACACCCACGCTGATATGTAGTATAATCATTTTATAAGTTCATGATGACTTCTCTCACCTACTAGCCTGTGATCTCCATTAAGGAAAATCTGGATCTAATTCAAAGGGTAGATAAGTTGTGTGTGAAATGTGGCAGTAAAAACAAAACGAATGGAAAGGAAAGGAAAAGGAAAAATAAAAAACACAAAGGCTGAATAAGGTTCAGTTCCTAACCTCCAGGAGCCCAGGGTCAAGCACAAAATTTATAATTGCATTCCTATGTGGAAAATGTGATGATAGGAGACATCTGAAAAGAAAAGGTACTTAGGTGGTGCCCATAGCTCAGTGGGTAGGGTACCAGCCACATGCACCAGGGCTGCCAGGGCTGGTGGGTTCAAACCCAGCCTGGGCCTGCTAAAACAAAAAAGTAGCTGAGCTATTTTTGGTTGTGTTGGGTACCTATAGTCCCAGCTACTTGGAAGACTTAGGCAAGAGAATTGCTTGAGCCCAAGAGTTTGAGGTTGCTGTGAGCTGTGACACTACAGCACTCTACTGAGGGCAACAAACATAGCTCAAGCAGCTAGGGTGCCAGCCACATATGCCAGAGGTGGCAGGTTCAAATCCAGCCTGGGCCTGCTAAACAACAATGACAACTACAACCAAAAAATAGCCAGGTGTTGTGGCAGGTGCCTATAGTCCCAGCTACATGGAAGGCTGAGGCAAGAGAATTGCTTAAGCCTAAGAGTTTGAGGTTGCTGTGACCTGTAAATCCACGGCATTCTACCCATGGTGACAGGGCTCTGTCTCAGATGAAAGAAAGAAAAGGTACTTAAACAGATTAAGGGAATCAAGGTTTCCTGAGACTATGGAAGCTAAGCCGAGAGTCACAGGTGAGTGGGAACAGCCTGTTAAAAGGGGGCTGTGAGATGTGGAGGACCTACTAAGAAGATGAAAGGCACAATGCTGTGATATCTGCAAAGAACCATAAGCCACTTGGTGGGGGGCAGAGAGTACCAGCAAGGAGGCAGGAGAGGAATGACAAAGCCAGGCCCTACAGGATTTCATATATGTATTTAATATGCCTTTGTGTCATGCAGAATACATAGCACCTAAGCAGTGGGCCCTCCATAAATATTTTCCTAAATAAATACAATGAAGCAGGGAATGGTAGTTCACACCTATAATTCCAGCAACTCAAAAGGCTGAGTTGGGAGGGTTACTTGAGGCCAGGAATTCGAGACTGGCCTGAGCAACATAGTGAGACCCTCATCTCTAAAAACCAAAAATCAAAAAATTATCTGGGTATGGTGGTCCTGGCTACTCAGGAGGCTGAACCAGGAGGATAGCTTGAGCCCAGGAGTTTGGGGTTGCAGTAAGCTGTGATTGTGCCACTGCACTCCAGCCTGGGTGAAAAAGTGAGAACTTTTCTCTAAAAAATAAATACATATGGCTGGGGACAGTGGCTCATGCCTTTAATTCTAGCACTCTGGGAAGTCAAGGTGGGAGAATTACTTGAACTCAGGAGTTCGAGACCAGCCTGAGCAAGAGCAAGATCCCCATCTCTGTTAAAAATGGAAATAATTAGCTGGGTGTTGTAGTGAGTGCCTGTAGTTCTAGCTACTCAGGAGGCTTGAAGGAGGAGGATCGCTTAAACCCAGGAGTATGAGGTTGCTGTGAGCTAGGCTGAGGCCATGGCACTCTAGCCTGGGCAACAAAGTTAGACTGTCATAAATACATAAATACATAAACAAACAAATAAATTAAAAGAAATACATATATCCACTCTGATAGTTTAAGTTGTACCAGCTAGGTTGGGTTAGGCTTCCCAGGTGACATGTTAAATCCAGGCCTAAGACCAGAGATAGCCACACTGGAGGGGTAAGAATTGTGGTCTTTACAACCGCCCACAGGGAAAGGTTTGAGATCCGGGAAAAGCCAGACTGAACCCAGAAGCAATAAGATAAGGATTCAGACTGACTGGACTTACCTCCTCCTCTGAGATCGGAGGCCAGATGTTTCTAAGATAAAGGAGCAGGTGGAGGGCTGCCGGCAGGGCAGAAGGCAAACACTAGAAGGCGGCAAACTGCATCTGGAATGACCTTCTCCTCAGACATGAGAAGAGAGAAGAGTTCAGTAAAAAGTCAGTAGGAAGAGTTTATCCCATGCATAACAATTCTTGAAGTAGGGGGCTTCAAGATACCTACTCCAAGGCCAGCCCAGTGCCTCACAAGGCTGTGAGGATTTTGCATCCACCGTCCCCTTCCAGCCCCAACATGAGAAAGTTGAAATGCTGCTACTCGGTCTTTAAAATAGAAACCCTATGGCTCAGCACCCATAGCACCGTGATTACAGCGCCAGCCACATACATTGAGGGTGGCAGGTTTGATCTTGGCCCGGGCAAGTTAAACAATGACACCTGCAATAAAAAAGCCGTGCATTGTGGCCGGTGCCTGTAGTCCCAGCTACTTGGGAGGCCAAGGCAAGAGAATCGCTTAAGCCCAAGAGTTTGAGGTTGCTGTGCTATGACACCATAGCACTCTACTGAGGACAGGAGATTTGGAAAATCCTTCCCACTGTCCCTGCCACCATCTGCACTGGACACAATAAGTGAGTACGAGGAGCCATCAGCTTCTTAGCTGCTTAACGAAGACAGCCTTACAGCCTTATAGTGTTATACTCCCCACAAATGCACTTGCTCTCTCTCTGAGAAGTGCTGTTTACCCAGGACACCCAGTTCCCTGGGGCACAGTGCTAGTATTAGAGTGAGCTAAGCTGGCAAGTAACAAACAGCCTTAGGGCTCTTTAGCCACTGTGGAGTCCTCCCACCCCACCCCCACCCCCCGGAGCCTGACCACCAAGAAGCACAGGGAGCCTCCAAGTGAGGACTCTGTACCTTGGTAAGTTAAATACTCAGTCTCCTTGGTTACTCCCCACCTCCAATCCCTGTTCTTTTGTGAAAATGCAGGGTGAAGCCCAAGTTCTGAGGCACTTCCCATCTACATTAGCCCTCTCAGCCTACACAAGAACAAATGTGGCCTCAGGACACAGCAGTGCCCAGAGATATTCCCCATTAAGTAATGCTCTTCCATGTTCTGCTTCAAGTATCAATCCTGCAGTGGGCCACACACACACACACAAGGCACTTTTATCCTAGAAATCACAAGCACCCCAGGCACACTTTCTAACAATAACTATTCACAGACAGCTCCAAACTCCCTTCCAGTGGGTTGGCCACTCTTGTTGCAACCTTTCTAGCAGTCAGCGTCTCTTCAGTCAGAACTCCATTCCTAAAGACATAGTGACCGCTTTTGTCTCACACTCATTCCAAAAGAAGCATCTGGTACTTTATTATTTTTCTTTTCCTCCTCTGCAAGGACCCTAACACATAGGGAATTTGGTTTGTAAGTTGTCAATAACTGACTTGCAAGTAGGCAGGGGCAGATGCCTCTGTCCTAGAGGAAGTGATATCCCAAATTAAGGATCACCAAGGCTCAAATCCTGACTCTGCTTCCTTCCTGTGGAAGTTTGGCAAGTGACTTAATCTTTACTGGCCTCAATTTCCTCATGTGTAAATGTGTTAATGATAGTAGTAGCCGCTGCTGTCAGAGGGTACAATAAAAAAATTAGAGTAGCCACGCTACTGGGTTATTAGAAAGATTACATTTGGGGCAGCGCCTGTGGCTCAGCGAATAGGGCGCTGGCCCCATTTACGAGAATGGCGGGTTCGAACCCAGCCTCGGCCAAACTGCAACAAAAATATAGCCAGGCGTTGTGGCAGGCGCCTGTAGTCCCAGTTACTCAGGAGGCTGGGGTAAGAGAATCACCTGAGCCCAGGAGTTGGAGGTTGCTGTGAGCTGTGAAGCCAAAGCACTCTACCGAGGGCAACAAAGTGAGACTGTCTCTAAAAAAAAGAAAGAAAGAAAGATTACATTTGGGGGCGCTGCCTGTGGCTCAGAGGAGTAGGGCGCTGGCCCCATATGCCAGAGGTGGTGGGTTCAAGCCCAGCCCCAGCCAAAAACTGCAAAAAACAAACAAAAAAAATGTATTTTGGGCGGTGGCTGTGGCTCAAAGGAGTAGGGCGCCAGCCCCATATGCCAGACGTGGTGGGTTCAAACCCAGCCCTGGCCAAAAAAAAAAAAAAAAGAAAAAAGAAAGATTACATTTGTTTGTTTTTTGAGACAGTCCCAGTCCCCCCTGAGTGAAATGCTGTAGTGTCGTCATAGCTCACACAACACCACGGCCTGAGGTGAGCTATGACGACACCACGGAACTGCACCCAGGGGACCTGAGACTGTCTCAATAACAAAAACAAAAACCGGTCTAATAGCGTTTACCATTTTGTACACAATTAGCATTCATTATTTTGTGATTTAAAAATCTATTGACAAGCCTGCCGGCAGCGTCCCAAATCCTAACCACACCCCCGGCCGGCGTCGCCCGGAGTGCTGGAGGCGGCTGCAGGCCCCACCCGGAGGCGCGGGGACCCCGGGCTCCCACCCGACGCGGGCGGGATGGCAGCACCCGGCGCCCCTCCGGGCAGAGCGCGCCGCGGCCACTCCCTCCTCAAGCCGGACGGTACTCCCGTATCCAGAACCCTAAGTCGTGTCGGCGTGGAGACTGAGAGATGCCCTTGTCCCAGCGTCCGTTTGGGGATGAGGGCGGCGGTGCCGAGTTGTTTCGACAACTTGGACCCCTGGTCCTCAGAGGGTAGGAAGATCAGCTCCTCGCCTGGGGCGGGCTTCCTGCCTCTCTACTAGTATGGCCAGAACTGCAGCGCTGCGCTCCCAGCACCCGCGAGCCGGTCCCACTTGGATGGTTTAGCCCCTCCTCCTCCCCAGCCCCGCCCCTTCTCCGTGCTCCCTCCAGGTCCCTCCGGTTCGGTGTCCCGTGAGCCTGTGTGTTTGCAAGCTACTAGAGATCTTCAGTTCCTAGAAGAGCAAAAGTGTCTCTGCACCTAGTGAGGAAAGAGCTGACTGTGACCTCGGTGCTGTCCTGGAGGGCTCAGCCTTTGGCTGAATGGCAGCACCCACGCTAGGCCGTCTGGTGCTGACCCACGTGCTGGTGGCTCTCTTCGGCATGGGCTCGTGGGCTGCCGTCAACGGGATCTGGGTGCAGCTGCCTGTGGTGGTAAAAGACCTTCCGGAGGGTGAGTGGGAGGGAGGTGCAGGGAAGCTAGGGCTCTTCCTCCCTTAGCCACAGTGCCTCTGACATGGCATCCTTCCTTTCCTGCAGGTTGGAGCCTCCCCTCATACCTTTCTGTGTGTGTGGCGCTGGGGAACCTGGGTCTGCTGTTGGTGACCCTATGGAGGCGGCTGGCACCGGGCAAGGGCGAGCAGGTCCCCATTCAGGTGGTACAGGCTCTGAGTGTGGTGGGCACAGCCCTGCTGGCTCTTCTGTGGCATCGCGTGGCACCAGTGGCAGGGCAGCTCCACTCTGTGGCCTTCCTAACGCTGGCCTTGGTGCTGGCACTGGCCTGCTGCACCTCTAATGTCACTTTCCTGCCCTTTCTGAGCCACCTGCCACCTCCTTTCTTACGGTCTTTCTTCCTCGGTCAGGGGCTCAGTGCCCTGCTGCCCTGCGTGCTGGCCCTAGTGCAGGGTGTGGGCCGTCTCCAGTGCCCACCAGCCCCCACCAATGGCACCTCTGGGCCCCCCCTTTACTTCCCTGAACGTTTTCCTGCCAGCACCTTCTTCTGGGCACTGACTGCCCTTCTGATCACTTCAGCTGCTGCCTTCCATGGTCTCCTGTTGCTGCTGCCATCACTACCATCTGTATCCACAGAGGGTCTGAGGCCTGGACTGCAAGTGGCAGCCCCACAAACAGAGGAGGAGAAGGAGGAAGAAGAGGCCTTGCCATTGCAGGAGCCACCAAGCCAGGCAGCAGGCACCAATCCTGGCCCAGACCTTGAGACTCACTGGCTGCTTTCAGCCCAGGGTGCCTACCTGCTGGGCCTCCTAGCTGTCACCAGTGCACTGACCAATGGCATCCTGCCTGCGGTGCAGAGTTTTTCCTGCTTGCCCTATGGGCGCCTGGTCTACCACCTAGCTGTGGTGCTGGGCAGTGCTGCCAACCCCCTTGCCTGTTTCCTGGCCTTGGGCGTGCTGTGCAGGTGCACAAGAGTCCCCAAGCCTGTGGGATTTAGGGGTGGGCCTGGGTCTTGGTACAGCTAGCCCTGAGTCTCTGCTCACTTCCCACAGGTCTCTGGCAGGTCTGGGTGGACTCTCTCTTCTGGCCATGTTCTTTGGGGCTTACGTGATGGCGCTGGCAATCCTGAGCCCCTGCCCACCCCTGGTGGGCACCTCTGCAGGCATGGTTCTTGTGGTGAGCACAGTGGGGACATGAAGTGGGAAGGGTGGGTTGCCCTGGAGCAGGGGCGTATGATGCTCAGCCTCCTGCTATGTCCTTCTTCTCAGGTGCTATCATGGGTGCTGTGTCTGGGCACATTCTCATACGTGAAGGTAGCTACCAGCTCCCTACTGCATGTCAGGGGCCGGCCTGCATTGCTGGCAGCTGGTGTGGCCATCCAGGTGGGCTCCCTGCTCGGTGCTGGTGCCATGTTCCTTCCCACCAGCATTTACCACATGTTCCACAGTGGAAAAGATTGTGTAGATCCCTGTACACCCTGAGCCTCTACAGGTGGGGCCTTCACTCCACCCCATCTGTCTTCACCTTGAGGCTGCCACAGGCCTCCCCACATGTGGGCATGCTCAGAGATTCCTGCACACTCCTCAGGACACCCTGCCACTTCAGGCCAGTGTGAAGACCAAAGAACAAGCCTGGGGCCAGGGACAGGCTGGGGCTGTGGGCTTGTCCCCTGGTCTGAGATTGTCATGGGATTTGTACAATAAAGCATTTTTATTTTGAAAAATATCTAATGAAACCTTACAAGATAAGTGGGTTGATTTTTCTGATATATTTTCTAATCTGCAGAGAATACAGGTTCAAATACAGGTCGTAGGCCAGACATGGTGTCTCATACCTGTAATTCCAACACTCCGGGAGGCTGAGATGGGCAGATTGCTTGAGTTTATGAGTTTGAGACCAGCCTGAGCAAGACCAAGACCCCATCTCTACTAAAAATAGAAAAAAAAATTAGCTGGGCATTACCACGCATGCCTGTAGTCCCAACTACTCAGGAGGCTAAGGCAAGAGGATCACTGGAGGCCAAGAGTTTGAAGTTGCTGTGAGCTATGATAACACCATGGCACTCTACCCAGGGTGACTGAGTGAGATTCTGTTTCAAAACTAAATAAATAAATAAATAAAATAAAATAAAATACAGGTTGTAATGCTTTTCTTGTCATGCCTACAACTTCTCTCTTTTTTTAGGTTTTCTTGTCCATAATCTTTATTACTAAATTGATTCTCTGTCATTCGTTATGGGATTGTCCCTTAAACACACTCTAACGCACTCATTTGCACGGATTTCTAAAAATCCTGTTTCCTGCTCATCATTCTTTTCCCTCTGCATTCTCCTCACAACCCAAGAGTGCTGAGTGCTCAGTATGGGTTGGTGCTCAATAAATACTTGTTGAACAAACATTTTAGGATTCTTTTTCAGAAGATAGCAATGGGGTGACAGAAAAATGGATTACTTCAATTTTCTTCCTTCTACCTTTTGGTATTTGTTAAATTTCAAACAAAACAAACTGCAATCTAAAGCCTCCTCTAGTAAAGTCAACCTTTGCCCTAAGGTTGACCCACTTCCCTTGCAAAGTCCCTACAGCAGAAGTTACTTAATGAATGCTTCTCTTTCCTTTCTTCGGATCAAGGAAGGGGGAGACATGCTAACTCTGAAAGGAATCAGGTCGTCCCTTCTGGAAAACGAAGATGACAGCTAGTCCTGGAAGAAGAAAAAGTCTCCGCAGGGCCTCTGCCCACCCCGGCGCCGCCCTCCTCTACGGCCCCAGGTCCAGGCCTCCGGAGAAAACACCACCCGCGCGGACAAGAAGGAGCCGCGCCGCTCTCAGCCTTTGAGCGTGCACCCTCCCGCCCCGCCCCCGGCAGCCTCACGGGCGCGCACGGCCAAGGGGCCAAGTACGGCCTCGCTCTCGCAAGGCTCTGTGAACGCGCGAGCGAAAGCGGCCTTCCTGGGAACCTGCGCCTTTTCTCCCCCTGGCGGGAAATAGTGGAACAACAGGACTTACAAAGATTTTTAACGGGTAGGGGGCGCCAGCTAGTGCAGAGGGTTTAGCTTAGGTACAGAGGAGCTTTGACATCTTTTTGGACCTGACTTCACTTTGCGCCACCTTCCTTCTTTGTCAAGGTTTCATTCTCAGTTCAGAGGAAGGAATAAGGGAAGGCACCGACTTTGAGCTCCTAATATGTACTAGACCCTTTGCATAAATTATATCTCATTAAATCTTACCAACAGTTGGAGTTGTTATAGGTCCTAATATATAGAGAAAAAGGAAACTGAGGCCCAGAGAAGATGACTTACTCAGAGTAACCCAGCTAACCAGTGAGGAGGCAGGACCCCCGGTCTGTGTACTCCCAGAGTTCTGACTCCAGCACTAACCTGCTGGGGTGGGGCCCTGGACTTGGAGAAGGGAGAGCTTTTCCTCTACAATTGAGAGTCTCTACAAGAACACCCAGTTTCCCTGGTCATTTGTGAAAAAGCTGTAATGGGTTGTAGCTCATTTTCCCAGGTATCTGAAAACACATTCCTTCTCCACAGTGGCAGACAAGAACTGGAGGAGGAACTCTCTCACTTTTTTTTTTTTTTTGTAAAGACAGAGTCTCACTTTATCGCCCTCGGTAGAGTGCCGTGGTGTCACACAGCTCACAGCAACCTCCAACTCCTGGGCTTAGGCCGTTCTCTTGCCTCTGCCTACCGAGTAGCTAGGACGACAGGCGTCTGCCACAATGCTTGGCTATTTTTTTTTGTTTTGCAGTTTGGCCAGGGCGGGTTTGAACCCACCACCCTCAGTATATGGGGCTGGCGCCCTACTCGCTGAGCCACAGGTGCCGCCCAGAAACTCTCTCACTTCTTAAGAGTGGGAAGGTGAGGGTGTCGCCTGTGGCTAAGTGAGTAGGGCGCTGGCCCCATATACTAAGGGTGGTGTGTTCAAACCCTGCCCCAGCCAAACTGCAACAAAAAGTAGCCCAGCGTTGTGGTGAGCGCCTGTGGTCCCAGCTACTCGGGAGGCTGAGGCAAGAGAATCGCCTAAGCCCAGGAGTTGGAGGTTGCTGTGAGCTATGACACCACAGCACTCTACCGAGGGTGACAAAGTGAGACTCTGTCTCAAAAAAAAAAAAAGAGGCTCGGCGCCTGTGGCTCAACAGGCTAAGGTGCCAGCCACGTACACCTGAGCTGGTGGGTTTGAATCCAGGCTGGGCCCGTCAAACAACAATGACGGCTGCAACCAAAAAATAGCCGGGCATTGTGGCGGGTGCCTGTAGTCCCAGCTACGTGGGAGGCAGAGGCAAGAGACTCGCTTGAGCCCAGGAATTGGAGGTTGCTGTGAGCTGTGATGCCACTGCACTCTATCCAGGGTGACAGCTTGAGGCTCTGTCTCAAAAAAAAAAAAAGAGTGTGGCTCAGCGCCTGTGGCTCAACGGGCTAAAGCGCCAGCCACGTACACCTGAGCTGGCGGATTTGAATCCAGCCTGGGCCTGCCAAACAACAATGACGGCTACAACCAAAAAATGGCCGGGCATTGTGGCGGGCGCCTTCCCAGCTACTTGGGAGGCAGAGGCACGAGACTAGCTTGACCCCAGGAATTGGAGGTTGCTGTGAGCTGTGATGCCACAGCACTCTCTCCAGGGTGACAGCTTGAGGCTCTGTCTCAAAAAAAAAAACAAAAAAACAAAAAAAAAGTTGGAAGGTGAGTGGGTGAAGGAGCTGAAGGAATTGAGGTGGAGATCCTCATTGATGAGGCTATCAGGGACATTGCAGGTTAATGTCAGATCCTACAACTGCAGGATTGTTTAGGGATGAGAGAAGTGGCTTTTACATATTCTATCCAGATGATGCCACAGTCTCCTCTTGCCTTTCAAGAAACTCACTGGGTTGTGTTCCCTAAAATTCTACTGGTACAGGAAGCAGGAACTCAGTGACACCCAGGGTCCCCAAGATGATGGTGCAAGAAGCATGTGATTTGTCAGGAGTGGTAGGTCTTCATGAGTAAAACCTATCCATGGTCCTCCAGAACCAAAATGGCATCAGGTAGCTACAGACACTAAATCTTTAAAAGGGAAAAGAACAATTTCAAGTGAAACCAAATTAGAAGCTATAAACATAAAAAGGTGTAAGTGGACTATTTAGGAAAAATATATATTGAGATCTCCAAACTTGTTCAAGATACAAAAATTCCAGGTAACAGAACAAAATGTCTGAATGAATAACCAACAAAAGGAAAAGAAACCTCTAAAGAAAGAAATGAAGAAAAGCAAACTGAATTTCCAAGAAAACCAAAGGTAAATTTGTAGAAATGTCAAAATTGAACGAGCTAGAAAACTGGCAGATTGGCTGGGGTGCAGTGGCTCACGCCTGTAATCCTAGCACTCCGGGAGACTGAGGTGGGTAGATTACCAAGGCGGGTAGCTCACAGGTTTGAGACCATCCTGGGCAAGAGGGAGACCCTGTCTCTAAAAACAGCCAGGTGTTGTGGCGGGTGCCTGTTGTCCCAGCTACTTCAGAGGCTGAGGCAAGAGAACTGCTTGAGCCCAAGAGTTTGAAGTTGCTGTGAGCTATGACGCCAAGGCACTCTACCAAGGGTGACAAAGTAAAACTCTGTCTCAAAAAAAAAGAAAGAAAGAAAAACAGGCAGATTGTTTAGGTGACTGCATGATCTGTGGGCCTTATAAGATGCCCACAAAATAGCAGCTCTCATTTCTTCATAGGGCAAATTGGGAGAGACCAGGTAGCTCATAAAATATTTAAGAAAACTTAATTTGAGGAGAAGGCCATTGGTTTCTAGGAGAGGTGATATCTGATGGAACCTGGGCTTTAATTAGGTTGACTGGACTGAAATCCTAACTTTGCCATTTAACTGTATGAATTTGGTCAACTCATCAATCAAACCTCAGTCTTCAGGAGATGGACAAAGTGGCACACACTTGTAATCCCAGCTACTTGGGAAGCTCAGGTGAGAGGATTACTTAAGCCCAGGAGTTTGAGTCCATCTGAGGCAACATAGCAAGACCCTACCTCTAACAAAAAATGAAGACTGGGGGGAAAAACGCAATCTTCTCATCTGAGAAAAATGGAGACAGAAGGCCTCCTTTATAGGGTTATTTCAAGGGCTAAATGAATGCATATGGTGTGCTGGCACATGTAGCATAGGTAAGAGACTAATGGGCTCTTCTCTGAATAAAACATGAACAAAATTATTCCACATTTTTAAAGATTGACTTGGAAGACTGAAGAAGTAGATTTTAAAAATGGTAGATAACCTATGCAGCCACCGTCACTACCACACACAAAAAGGGTAGATAATAACATATTTATATAAGGTAGGCTCTTTAGGGGAAATAATCCAACTGTATTTTTTTTTTGAGACAGAGCCTCAAGCTGTCACCCTGGATAGAGTGCAGTGGCATCACAGCTCACAGCAACCTCCAATTCCTGGGCTCAAACGAGTCTCTTGCCTCTGCCTCTCAAGTAGCTGGGACTACAGGCGCCAGCCACAACGCCCGGCCATTTTTTGGTTGCAGCCGTCACTGTTGTTTGGTGGACCCGGGCTGGATTCGCACCCGCCAGCTCAGATGTACGTGGCTGGCGCCTTAGCCCATTGAGCCACAGGCGCCGAGCCCCAACTGTATTTTTTTTGAGACAGGGTTTTATTCTGTTGCCTGGACTGGAGTGCAGTGTGTGATCATAGCCCAGTGCAGTCTTAAACTCCTGGACACAGTGATCCATCTGCCTCAACCTCCTGAGTAGCTGGGACTATAAGCTTGCATCACCACACCTGGCTAATTTTTCTATTTTTTTTGTAAAGACAGGGTTTCATTATGTTGTTCAATCTGTTCTTAAACTCCTGGCCTCAAGTGATCCTCCCACCTCAGCCTCCCAGAGTGCTGTGATTACAGGCGTCACTATGCCTGACCCCAACTGTTTTTTGTTTTGTTTTGTTTTGTTTGGCCAGGCCGGGTTTGAACCCACTACCCTCAGTATATGGGGCCGGTGCCCTACTCCTTGAGCCACAGGCGCCACCCAACCCCAACTGTTTTAAACTAGCAAGCAATCTTTTCTATCTTGACTACCACAGCACTCTTACCACTCAACTTGGCTGTGACCTGCAAGAACTTCATAGTCTGTCATTTTCTTGCTTACATTTAGTCTACCCAACCAGATTATAAACTGCTCAGGTAATACTGTCACCAAACTATCCATTATATTCCAGATCTGGGTCATTGTCAACAGGTCTTTGAAGACCAGGCAGCCAAAAGGTGCCAAAATATAGACAGCCAGCATAAGGGGGTGGAAACCAAGAGTAAATCTAGTTGTACCCTTTCCCAGAGCCATGGTTTGGCCACAGTTGGGATAATATCTATGGTTTGACTGCTTGCACCTCAAGACTGACCTCAGGAAGCTGTGAAGAAATAGCTCAAAGTTTCAAGTGGGTGGAAGTGTTTTCCTGAGAACAAACTGAAAACACAGAAATTCCACAGTTCAGCAAGCTGAAGGTAGAGCAGGAATACAATCTAATCTGCAGAAGCTTTATGACTTAGTATTGTCATGGGCTTTTTGCTCCAAGCCAAAACATTTAAAAAAGCAGGCAGCATCCCTCTTGAAAAGTCTTAAGACAAATACTGCCTGTGGGGAAATACTGAATGCACTTTGCCAAAAGGCCAGTAACACAAATGAGACAAAAATAATCAGATAGATACAGTGAGCTTGCCCAATGCATTCACTATCCCAAGTTGTGACTTCTTGGGAGAACTTTGTTAATTTTAACGCAGTATCCCCCTGCAATCCTGAAATCCTTCCCTGTTGGCAACCAACAGCCAGTTGCTGGTGGCCCCTCTACCTTACTTCCCACCCCTCCCTGTTGTCTTTTTCCAGGATGTGTTAGGTGTTAGGGGTAGAGATGGAGACTCTGGATAAGCCAAAGGAAAAGAATGGGTTATACATCCTGAAGAGAGGAGACATGAAGTTGAAAGAATGGGAAAACAAGATAGAATCTTCTAGTATCTTGATCTAGGAGGTGACTATATGGGATCACACATATGTAAAAATTCACTGACACGTATGCTTAGGATCTGTGCATTCTACTTATACATGTATAAACTGCGCCTTTATTAAAACCCCAAAACAAATGAGCCACAAGCTACCTGTTTGCTATCCTTTATTAAAGGGCCCCACATCATCGTGGGACTCTAGCCAAACCAGTCAGGTTCCCCCAAATATAGCAGGAGGCCTGGAAGGGGAGGGGAATGACTTAGTGATCTTGCCACACCTCCCTGGAAACAGAAACCCACCACAGACAGACAGACAGACGGACAGGGGCCAGGGAGAACTAGCCTTACTCTCAGTTCTCTCCTCCTTCCCCCCTTCCACTTGCAAAGAAAGTCAAACACTGGCTAAGTGGCACCCCAGCCCCCCCCCCACCCATAGCAGCGTTTGTGGGCCCCCCTCTGCCAGGGGCACCCGAGGCAGCTTTCTATCCCTCTCCCTTCACTTTGGTTTGCTCCCGGCAACTCCGTGCCCTCTTCCTTCCCTCAGCCTCCGGCTCGGTCTCCCTGTCTTCTATCACCTACGCGGACCTTCTGTCTCATCGCCCGGGCCTCCCGTCCCCAGCGCTCTGGGGGAACGTCTTGGGCGTCTCCCCTCCTCCCAGTGAGGGCCCCAGCAGGCCCTCCCTGCCCCGTGTGAGATCACACGGCCGCCCCACTCTCCTTGAGATCAGGGGCGGAGCGCTGCCGTCTCATTCGCGGGGGAGTTGTGTACGGGGGGTAGCGGGGTCCCGGGGGCCGCTGGGCTGGGTAAGGTTGAGGCTGCTGGGGATAATAGTTGTGCTTTTTGGGCTGGAAGTGCTGGGGTTCAGGTTGTGCAGAAGCCCCTCCCCGGGATCGGCCCCCTCCGTCCAGGGAGTTTCTGCGGGGACGGTGGGATCTGCGGGGACTCGGAGGCCTGCGGGCAGGGGTGGGCGGAACAGGAGTGACCTCCTCAGGGGGTTGGGGTGCAGCTGGGGCCTCCCCACTCCCCATTCCTGGCCAGGACTCCCGATGCTGGGGGTTGCTCTTGAAGGGGAAGCGCAGCTTGCAGTCGTGAGGGGGCACAAAGCGGGCTGGGGGCCTACGCAGTCCCCCTCCCCGGCCGCCAGAGCCCTGCAGTCCCTGCAGCCGCAGCTGCTCCTGCTTGAGCCAGCGAAGGCGGCCCCGACGGAAGGCAGGGTCCTCTTCCATCAGCCGTGACACCCGCTCCCAGCTTGACAGGGGTGGTGACGGGGGTCGGGCTGGCGGCGCACGGTCACTGGGGGCTGCCTCCTCCACCGCTTCTGATCCTTCTGGTGTGGCCCAAAGTACCTCTCCGGCTGCTTCTTCACTCTCATCCTCATGATCCTGGGAGGGAGAAAGGTTGAGAGAAAAGGTGAAAGATAAAGAGAACTGAATCCTGAGAACGTTGTCTACTCAAAAGGTTAAGTCAGAAGGACCTGGAGAGAAGGAAGTTAGAAGAGTGGTGGTTCAGGAGCACAGGCCTAGAGCCAGACCATCTGAGTCAATCCCAGGGCTACCACTTCCTAGCTGTGGCTGCATCTTTGGCTTGTAATCTGTCTATGCCTCAGTTTCCTAATCTTTAAGATGGTATCACTAATAACGATGCCTCAGAAATGAGTTATATTTCAGATGAAGAGAGCAGGGAAGAATAGGAAGGCAGCATAGGGGTGGCAGCAATGGAATAGACAGGAGAGATTTGTGTAAGTTGTTTCAGTGGCCTGCAGGTGAGGGGCCAAGCTCTGTGGCTATCTGTGGGGAAACGTGTTCTTGGCAGCAGTAACAGCAGGTGCAAAGGCCCTAAGACCATAGTTTCTGAAGCAGACAGCACAAGGGGCAAGGACCTGCACTCTGAGAGGCAAGTGACTGCCTCGTCTCCGCTATGAGAAAGCCAGACCAAAGCAGAAACTTCATCCGTTGTTTCATTAACCCCAGTGACTAACCCTGGTACATAGTAGGCACCCAAATATTTGTTGAGAGAACGCATGCAAAACAGGACTAGGTGATAATACTAGCACTCACAAGGATACATGAGGATTAAACAAGAAAACACACAGAAAACATGAGCTACCACAGAGTGAACGGTCGACTGGGAGGGAGGGAACAGTTACTTAAAGACTACAATAGGCAGTACTTAAGAATTATATACTTGACACCAGCAGTTCGCAGACTTTATTGTACTTTAGAAATATGTGGGGAGATTACTATAAATGCAGATTTGTCCCCAAAGATGTGGATTTGGGCAGCTCTGGGACGGAACCCAGGAATCTGCATTTGTAATTAGCAGCCTGGTGTTGTCAGGCATGTAATTCATAAACTATACTGAGAAAAACCTGTGCTATGTTACACACAACTTTTTCTTTTCTTTTTTTGAGACAGAGTCTCACTTTGTCGCCCTTGGTAGACTGCCCTAGTGTCACAGCTCACAGCAACTTCAAATTCCTGGGTTCAAGTTCTCCTCCAGCCTCAGCGTCCCAAGTAGCTGGGAATACAGGTGCCCACCACAACGCCTGGCTATTTTGAACACTTTTTCAAAGACAGAGGGTGAAGGAGGGTCTGAAGTTCCTAAAGGGAAGCACTGGGGGAGGGGAGAAGGGGAGAGAGTGAGCCAGGCCAGGGGCCCCCACCTGGGCCAGGGGGATGACCCTCTCCATGCGGAGCATGCGGTCCCTCAGGGCCTGCAGCTCCCGATCCTTGCTGCTGTTCTGCAGCTTCACCTCCTGCAGAATCCCCGTCAGCTTGTCGATGTGGGCCCTGAGGTCCTCCACCTCCGCCCCGCGGGCTCCCTCTTCACTGCCGCCACCGCCACCTCCACCTCCTTCCTCCTCGCCCACTGTGTCCCAGACATCCCGGGCCACAGCCCTCCAGGCATCTCCAGGGCCCTCTGGCTTGCCATAGGTGCGACACAGCTCCCGCATCTTGAGGGCGGCCAGGGCCTCGATCTCGGCCCGCCCATGGCGGAAATCGGCCAGGGCCACCTCGTAGCAGATCTCCTTCACTGCCTGCATCTTCAGGTCAGCCATTGTGGCCCAGTGGGGGTCTTTGCCTTGCAGCCGCCGCCGCTGGGGGATCTGATAGACCCTGCGAGGTGCCCGGCGCTTGCCACTGCTGGGCAGGCCACAGCGTTTGACGATGGTCTGCACTGTGGTGGGGGGCAGCTGCTCCCGCAAGGATGAAATCAACCTCCAGCTCTCCTCACAGGAGCGCTTGTCGGAGTCGTCCCCACTGTCAGAGTCTGCATACTGGGGCCAGAGAAAGAGGGAGAGAGGAGGAGAGGGCTAAGGACATCGGCAGCCCAGGAGTCCCAGCCCAGAGTGTCCCCATGACACCAGACATGTCCCCTTCTGAGCACCTAGGTTAAAGTCTGCTCCACCTCTGTCTGACCGCAGCCTTGGGCAGACTGCTTAACCTCTGCTCCTTAGACAATGAAGCTCAGGACAGAATCTACCCCACAGATGTGTCTTCAGGATTAAGTATTTAGAACAGTTGCTAGAACAGAGAAAGTGATCTGAAGTATTAGCTGCAGCTAATCAAATCTGAAATTCTGTACAAAATGTGAAAGTCCATTTAAAGAACAATGTTAAGTAAAGAGCAACACGGGTGGTGCTGGGATGAGGTGGATACAGGATCAATTGGAGTCTAAGAAGCCCTGGTCACCTAGGAGGAACTTGTGTTCCCTGCAGACAGCAGTTTTCTCCCCTGGTCACATTTCTGTCCTGACTTTCTCTTCCCAGATGCCAGCCCTCCCCTTCCTCACTCCCGATGCCCACATCCCACTCTGGCTCAGAGAACATATGCTGAAAGCAGAGCGGGGCTCCCAGCGTGACCACACGCCAGCCCATCCCTGCCACTGCCCACCCCTCACCAGTCGCTGCTGCTCCAGCAGAAGATCAGCCTCCTCCTTTTCTTTCCGGTACTGATTCTCCAGATCCTGCAGCCTACAATTGGGTGGGGAGGGAAGGAAGAGCCACCTCAGCAGGGTGTCTGACAACAGGAGGATGCTGGGGTCCAAAAGCCTAAAAGAGGGGGTGCCTAGAGGGCCGGGGGCTACACAGGTACCCCTCTCATACCTCTTCTCCATCTCTAGCTTGATGTCGATGCCCTGCTGCTCCAGTAGTTCCTTCTGGGCAAAGTTCCAGTCGACTGGCTCAGAGGGTGGTCCTGGGGGTGGCGGGACCCCTCGTTCCCGTTCTAGCCGTGCCTGCTCCGGGTGATTAAAGCGGAAAACGTGGTTCTTGCCCATCACAATCCTATTCCCTAGAGAAGAAAGGACAGACAAGTAGATTTGCTCCCCCATAGCAGCAAACCCATCCCCACAATGAAGGTGTACAGGCCTCACAGTCCCACATACCCAGACACCCTCTACCCCATCACCCGAGTCTGAGAGCAGTCAGAGCCAGCATCCCCATGGTTGGCCCTAGGAACCCATCCCTGTCAGACAGAGGGCAGCAGGGGAGTTTGGCATCCTCTTCCTGCTTCCCTGGGGCAGCAAGAGAAACCAAGACCTAGCTCCCTCCTCTCTACTCCCCAGCTCCTTTTTTCACAGCCTCATGCTGTTTCTTATTCATTCCCTGGGATGCGCCCAGAAAGCCCTCCCCATGTGCAGCCATGTCCCAGAGCCCTCACTCTGAAACATGTCTTCTACCTGACTTCAGCACCAGCGGCTCCGTCACAAGCTTCCCATTGACGTATGTCTCAGCCCCTTCACAAGGCTCCAGCGTGACCACCACTGACAGGAGGGAGAGAAAAGGGAAGGATAAGATCTGGGCGAAGGCTGGTCATGCTCACAGATTCCCAGCTTGCATTACCCCCCAAACCACACATGCACCATCAGTCCCACCCCCAGTACCTGTAGGGGTGCCATGGCCCCTCTGGTGGTAGGCAGCACAGGAAAGGAAGAGCAGAAGGAGGGTTAGAGCCCTGACTACAATTTCAGAAGCCTCTGCAATGGCTCCATACTCACCCACCACCATCCTCCCCAGCAGCGGCTTAGAAAAATTCTCTAGAGGATTTGTTCCTCATATTCAAGTGGTTAGAGAGCCTGTCATTTCTGCCTTCCAGATGTCCATTTCTACTTTCCCACATTTTTTCCTGGCGAGGCCTGGATTCCTGCAGCAGGCTCCTAGCCCACCTCTCTGATGCATCTTGCAAACTGCCACCTAACTTATTTCAAGCCACAGCATATGACAAGATAAAGTCAACCCAACCCAAACTTCTATGGAGGTGCTCCTAGGTACAAAACACTGAGCCTGCTGCTTGCTGGAGATATGAAGATGCATAAGGAAACTCCCTGCCCTTAAGGAGCAGTGCCCATGTGAATTGTCACTGAGGGAACATCATATCCCAAAGACCCAGGCTCCACGTCTCCTTAGGCAGGGATGCTGAGTAAGTCATTTAACTCTTATGATCGTCCACAAAATGCAATAATGAAGTCTTTCTTTCTCTTTTTTTTGAGACAAAGTGTCACTTTGTTGCCCTGGGTAGAGTGTCATGGTATCCTCATAGCTCACAGCAACCTCAAACTCTTGGGCTCAAGTAATCTTCTTGCCTAAGGAAGACTCCTGAGTAGTTGGGACTTTAAGTGCCTACCACACCGCCCTGCTACCTTTTCTATTTTAGCAGAGATGGGGGTCTCAGTCTTGCTCAAGCAATCCACTTGTCTCAGCCTCCCAGAATGCTAGGAGTGCCAGGTGTGAGCCACTGTGCTTGCCAATGAAGTCTTTAGAGTGGTTGAAAGGCTGAAATAAGTGAACCATAAAATAACAGGCATACGTAAGCTTTTATTTATGTGTTTTAGAGATTAGGTTTCTACTGTCTCCCAGGCTGAAGTATAGCAGGGTCATCACAGCTCACTGGATCCTCAAATTCCTGGGTTTAAGTGATCTTCCCATTTCAGCCGCCCAAGTACTTGGACTACAAGTGTATGCTACCATGTCCCACTAACTTGTAAAAATTTTTGTAGAAATGGGGTCTTACTCTGTTGCCCTGGCTGGCCTTGGGATCCTGGCCTCCAATGATCCTCCCACCTCAGTTCCCAGAGAGCTGGGGTTACCAGTATGAGCCATCGTGCCCAACCTAATTTTTATTATTTATACTGAAAGTAATAGAGAAATAAAGAAACCAGAATGATATTGGAGGATTGGGAACTGCTAATGCTGTGGAAGAACAAAGAGAACGGAGAAGAACTCAGTTGAGGGGCAGAGGACCAGAAATGAGCCAACATATGAAGGAAGAGGATGGGCAAAGAGACCCAAGGGTATCACCGTGGCTCAGAGGAACAACAGTGGAGAAGGTGGCAGCTGAGGTGACAGCAGGATAGGAAGCAGGTGGCTATAGTGGGCACCAGTCTAGTACTATCTTTACTTCCGCAATTCCCACTGTGCCCCCAAATTCCTCCATTGATTTTGCAAATATACTGTATTCTTACTATTTGCCAGGCACTATTTCATTAGATCTTACAAATATAGCGGAGATAAAAATCCCTGCTCTCATAGAGCTTACCTCTGCCTGGTAAGACAGACAATAAACAAGAAAATCTAAAGTCATTTGAGTCTATTTCTTTTGTGTTTAGTTCCCACTTCCACCCCTGCTGACAGGGTCTTGCTCTGCAGAGGCATCATCATAGCTCACAACAACTTCAAACTCCTGGGCTCAAGTGATCTTCCTGCCTCAGACTCCTAAGTAGCTGGGACTACAGGCGTGTGCCACGAGGCCTTGTATTTTCTGTAGAGCATGGGTCGTGCTATTCCCTAAGCTGTCTCAAGCTTCTAGGCTCAGGCAATCCTCCCACCTCAGCCCCCCTAAAGTGCTAGGATTATAGGCACAAGCCACCGTGCTCAGTCCCTTAATTCTATTTAGTTTTTAAAAAGCAGATAACCTAGGCGGGTGGATAGCTTGCGCTCAGGAGTTCGAGACCAGCCTGAGCAAGAGCGAGACTCCATCTCTACTAAAAATAGAAAAACTAGTTGGGAGTTGTGGAGAGCACCTATAGTCCCAGCTACTCAGGAGGCTAAGGCAAGAGGAGCTCAAGAGTTTGAGATTGCTGTAAGCTATGACGCCACAGTATTCCGCCCAGGGTGACAGAGTGAGACTCTGTCTCACACAAAAAAAGATACCCTAAAATCCCCTCTAAAGAAAGACATAGGTATTATGGAGAGAAAATGAGGCCAAGTGAGGAGATAAGATGACTATTCCAGACTGGCCCAGACAGCCTTCTCTTAGACTCAGAGCTCACAGCACAGCCCCCAGAGGCTACCCACTGTGTTCAAATCCAGTTCTGCCATTTTCTGAGGTCTTAGGCAAACTACCTAACCCAGACAACCTCCGTTCCCTCACCTGTGAGCTGTATGAGACAATGCACAGGTACATAGTAGATGGTCAGTAAGTAATAACTATTTTCCTACACCTATACCTCTGTCTGTGCTGCCCCCGACCTCTCTGACCTGTCTCTGCCGGCCAAGTTTTTTTTTTTTTTTTTTTTTTTTTGAGACAGAGTCTTAGTCTGTTGCTCTAGGTAGTGTCATGGCATCATCATAGCTCCTGAACTCAAGTGACCTCCTGCCTCAGCCTCGCAAGCAGCTAGGATTATAGCACCCATCATGATGCTAAGTTTTCTATTTTTATTTATTTATTTTTGGGGGAGGGAGACAAGAGTCTCACTATGTCACCCTCAGTACTGAGTGCCATGGTGTCACAGCTCACAATGACCTCAAACTCTTGGGCTTAAATGATTCTCTTGCCTCTTCCTTCCAAGTAGCTGGGACTACAGGCGCCTGCTACAACACCCGGCTATTTTTTTTTTTTTTTTGAGACAGAGCCTCAAACTGTTGCCCTAGGTAGAGTGCTGCGGCATCACCGCTCACAGCAACCTCCAACTCCTGGGCTTAAGTGATTCTCTTGCCTCAGCCTCCCAAGTAGCTGGGACCACAGGCATCCGTCACAATGCCCAGCTATTTTTTAGTTGCAGCCATCATTGTTGTTTGGCAGGCCTGGGCTGGATTCAAACCTGCCAGCTCAGTTGTATGTGGCTGGCGCCTTAGCCGTTTGAGCCACAGGCACCAAGCCAGGTTACAGTTGTCATCGTTGTTTAGCAGGCACTGGCCAGGCTCGAACCCGCCAGCCTGGGTGTATATGGCCGGTACCCTACTCACTGAGCTATGGGCACCGAGCCAATATTTCTATTTTTAGTAGAGATGGGGTCTCACTCTTGTTCAGGCTGGTCTTGCATGCCAGAGTGCTAAGATTACAGCTGTGAGCCACTACACCCTACCTCTGGTCAAGTCTTAAATCTACCATTAAGAACAGAGGCCCAGCTGGACTTAACCCTTACAGCCCCCACCTTTTGGGCATGGAAACATCAGTTGCCTTCACTGTGACTTATTTCACAGTCTTGTGCACATCTACAAGGGAGCTCCTTGCCAGGGGGCTGGCTCTGCAGGCTTTGTACAGCTTTGAAATCTCCCCCAGTACATGGCCTAAGGTAACCACAAAACAGGAACTCGGCAATAATTCACTGGGTTGAACTGATTCAACAGTTTTCAGCCTCAAATGCTAGAAACATTTCCTGCCACTGAGTACTCGCACCAGACCGTTAACAACTGCCTTCACCTGCTGGCCGTGAACCAAACTAAAACCCAACAGGTATGGCTTTAATCTGACTGTCAGCCACATCATAATGTCTTCTCTAATTTATAAAAATGTGCTGACCATGCACGCCCACGTCCCTGTCCCCTCCAAGGCATTAGGCCAGGCAACCTTAGTTCTCAGGTGCACAAGGCACAAGGTTTAAGCTGACAGAGCTTGCATGCACCATGTCCTGCCTCCCTGCCCAGCTCATATTCACAGAGCTCAGCTTTGCTAGGGCCTATATGAACCCAAATCATTCCCCTTTTTAAAAGTGACCAGTTGGCTCAGCGGTTGTAGCTCAGCGGCTTAGGATGCCAGCCAAACACCAGAGCTGGCAGTTCTAATTGTGGCCAGGCCCGCCAAACAACAATGACAACTACAACCAAAAAATAGCTGGGCATTGTGGCAGGCACCTGTAGTCCCAGCTACTTGGGAGGCTGAGGCAAGAGAATCACTTAAGCCCAGGAGTTAAGAGGTTGCTGTAAGCTGTGACATCGTGATACACTACCCAGAGTGATAGCTTGAGACACTATCTCAAAAAAAAAAAAACAAGTGACCAAATCAGGTGACCTTAAAAAAAAATACAGGGCTCGGCGCTTGTAGCTCAGTGAGTAGGACGCCGGCCACACACCAAAGCTGGTGGGTTCAAGCGCAGCCCGGGCCTACTAAACAATGACAACTGCAACCAAAATAGCCAGGCATTGTGGCAGGTGCCTGTAGACCCAGCTCCTTGGGAGGCTGAGGCAAAAGAATCGCCTAAGCACAAGAGCTGGAGGGTTGCTGTGAGCTGTAACGCCAAGGCTCTCTACCAAGTAAGACTCTATCACAAAAAAAAAAAAAAAAATACAGCTTGAAGTTCTTTTGTTGGTATGTCTATAGGTTACTATCTTTAACTTTAGGGTTTGTGATTCTTTTCTTTTTTCTTTTTTTTTTTTTTTTGAGAAAGAATCTCACTATGTTAACCTCGGTAGAGTGCCGTGGCATCATAGCTCACTGCAACCTCCAGCTCCTGGGCTTAGGTGATTCTCTTGCCTCAGCCTCCCAAGTAGCTGCGACTATAGGTGCCTGCCACAATGCCCAGCTATTTTTTGTTGCAGTTGTCATTGTTGTTTAGCAGGCCCGGGCTGGGTTCAAACCCGCCACCCTTGGTGCATGTGACCAGAGCTGTAACCACTGTGCTATGGGTGCCTTTTTTTTTTCTTTTGAGACACAGTCTTAACTCTGTCACCCTGGGTACAGTGCCATGATGTTGTAGCTCACACCAACCTCAAACTCTTGGGCTCAAGCGCTTCTCTTGCTTCAGCTACAACTTCTGGCACCCACCACAATGCCTGGCTAATTTTTCTATTTTTAGTATAGATGGGGTCTTACTATTGCTCAGGCTGGTCTCAAACTCATGAGCTCAAGCAATCCACCCATCTCAGCCTCTCAGAGTGCTGGGATTACAGGCGTGAGCCACTGTGCCCAGCTAGGTTTGTGATTCTTAAAAGTTTTTGCTGCTATGGCCATTACATAAGCTAAAGTCTCTGAAAGTTTTAGAACCAGAGGGACACACGGCTCATGAATTCTCAGAAATCTTTGCTGATATAAAGGCAGGTTTTCCACAGAGAAAAGTTCAGATATACCACTGAAATGAATACAGATTTTCATAAAAAATGACCAGGGTGCTACTTTAGGCTAAAAAGATAAAAAAAAAACAAAAAAAAGTAAGGTCTACTCTTCACCAAAATCACACCTTCTGGCTTGCCACAATGTTGTTTCTGCCTCAGGACCTTTGCCAGTCCCCAGCCGTATGGCAGTCTACACTCTCAGGTTGGATGCAAGAGAGCTGGGCCCTTAGTGTCTTCCAACTTATACCCACGAGCCTGAAGTCTCTCTGAGGACAAGACACATCCCCTCTTTACATGGCTGCATTCCCCAGTGCCTGACCCAGGCCTCTGGCCTCGGTATTCTGTATTCTGTATCACACCTGTCTGACTCTCTCACTCTCCCCCTCTCTCCACCATTACCTTCTCCGTCCGGCTGAGGGATGCTCCGGAACAGACAATGCTGCTCCCGAATGAACTGTCCAGTCAGCTTGATATCCACATCTACCTGGCCGACCCTGGGGAAGCAATAGCCAAAACCGTGAGCATATGCCAGACACTTGCCAAGCCACCCCTGCGTCCATCCAACTCACTGAGCCAAGCAAAATTATTCCGATTTCCCAGATGAGGAAGCTGAGGCTCAGGAAGGTAAAACAACTTGCCCAAGGTCATGCAGCCCCACACTGGTGAAGGTAGGATTTGAGCCCAGGTCTGGCTGACTCCAAAGCTGTGCTCTTAGTCATCATGTTACAGAGCAAAGAGGGAAAGTGAACCTGGAGCAAATGGACACCCTCAGCCTTGGGCCTGCCACCCATCCTCAGGGCTAATCATCTGAGGGCTCACTCCACATCCACAATAAGACAGCCACAAATGTCTACGGTAAGGGAAGAAGGGCACCCTCAGCCCTTTACAGGAGATACCAAGCCCTGGGCTTCATTTGCACCTGCCAGTGAAGCTACCTGCCTCAGCCACACACTGCCCCTCAACAACATGCTGTTGGGCCCTATCTCCCTCCTCCCTCCCTAGGAAAGGTCCCCCCAGGGGATGGCACAGAATTAAGGGCTAAGAATGCAGAGGTCTGTTTCCCGACTGTCTGCCAGGAGTCCTCTCTCCCCGACCAAACTGGCAGGTGGAGGCTGGATGGACACTGAGCAGGCAGACTCAGCAAGTCATCTCCAGGAAGTTGGGAGAGTGAGCAGGGCAACGGAGGCAGCTGTCCAGAGATCTGAGTTATCTCCATTGAGATAACTACTCTCCTATAAGGGAGTGACCAATGTGGCCATCCCTCTGTGGCCCCCCTTCAGGCTGCTGGGCCCACGCTACCTGGTGACACCATCTTTGATGTGGTAGAGCAGACACTCAGACATCAGGGGGTCTTCATTTAGGTTCACCAGGTGGGGAGTCTAAGGTGGAAGGAAGGTGGTCAGGGGAAGGTTCTTGAGAGCTGGCCAGGGGATGGCAGGAGAGGAAGGGAGGGGAAGAATGCACAGATGCCCCTTCCTCCCTTGCTCTTGGGGAGCTCCTCTCCCCTCACCCCTCCATCATCCCTCTACCCTGAGGACCTGCCTTGGATTTTTGGTTTCCACCCCTCAAACCAATAGCTTTCAGAACAACCTGATCCACACTCTCCTATATAGGGGCTTACAAAAACTGTCCCCATTCACACTCTCCCAGATCACCAACCCTCCTCAGGGCCCTGGATCTTCAGAAATGCCTCGACCCACCAGGCTCCTGACCAGAAGCCCTGGGATTGAACCTGAACCCTCTTTTTCCCTGTGTTCCCTCTGTCCCATCATGTCTTCCCTCAAAATACATCTTGAGGGTGGCACCTGTAGCTCAAGCGGCTAAGGCACCAGCCACATACACCAGAGCTGTAGGGTTCGAATCCAGCCCAGGCCTGCCAAACAATGACAACTACAACCAAAAAAAAAGAAAAAAAAAAAAAATAGCTGGGGGTTGTGGCGGGCGCTTGTAATCCCAGCTACTCAGGAGGCTGAGGCAAGAGAATCACTTAAGCCCAGGAGTTTGAGGTTGCTGTGAGCTGTGACGTCATGGCACTCTATCCAGGGTGATAGCTTGAGACTCTGTCTCAAAAAATAAAAAAAAAAAAAAAACTACATCGAGAAACTTCACGTGCATCAAGGCGAGGAATACAGGAGGGGAAAGGCCCACAAAAAGTTACTCTG